>JABSTQ010004763.1:0-256330 GCA_013358835.2 Ixodes persulcatus
TATGTGCTACGAAGGCAAAACTGAAGCGCGAGCACGGAAGCTCCGTGCGTTCAGGCTTTGCTCGAGGCGCGCGAGCTGGGGAGAAATGCAAAAAGCGCTGGTCTCGCGCTTCTAGCTTTGGCTTCGCTCGCAGATAAAGTGAAACGAAGTATAGCATGGTGGAAGCTTGAAATCATTGCGCTCTTAAAGGAACACTGCCAACCACCGTCAAAATTAAAGTTCTTTCATTCCTCTTATTTCCGTCGATGATAAATCCCCTTTCCGACGTCATAGTCAGCGGTCGGCCAATCGTGGAAGGCCGACCACAGCGACGCTTTCGGTCGCGCACGGGGCTAATGGCTTAGCCCTGCATATATATATCACCACATTTGGTGGGAGTTGGTATCACGAGGGCGCCACAGTATTTGGTGCCCCAGTAGACTTCCGGTAGTGTATTTATTTATTCTCAGGAACGCACAGCGATCGGATAAGAAGAGTATCCTTCAGAGAAGCACTGCAAAGGCTGGGGCGCGCGAGCGTCTTGAGACGCAGCTGAGTCCCACTCAGCTCGTGCGCTGGCTTTGGCAGTGCTTTCTTTCACCCAGTCTCAGCTGAGACGCTGTTCTAGCAAGCCGGCCTGTACGTTTGTAAGAACATTAGTGCATTGCACAAAGTAGTGCAAATAACAAAACGAGGCGAGACAAATGGAAAAGAAGAGGAAAACCGGAAGCGCGCAGGGGTCCGCCGGTAGGGGGTGGTAGTGAGCTTGTTTGCAAACAAACATCGGTGAATTGAAGGGGGATCGGTGGCCGAGTGGGGTAGCGCACACCAGCTAGGAGCACGTGGAGCGAAAGCTCGCGCTGCAGAACCCAGGGATCCTGGGTTCAATGGACCTCTTGGCGAATATGTGCTGCAACCTAGACACGCGAATCGGTTCGAGACTAGGTGACTGGAAAACAACGCGCGCCCAAGGTCTCTCCCACCCGTCCCACACCCAAAACGTCAGCTACATCCTGTTCACCCATTGAGGCGATGTGACCTAGATACGGCTCCCCCAAGCTCACCTTTGTCCCCATCGTGCGTAATCTTCCGCCCCGAGGTCGACACAACGAAACCGCTCAAAGGCGAGAAATGCAAGATGGCGGATTGTTTGGAACTAGATACTCTCGAACCCAGGCGCATGAAATACTCCGCGCATGCGCACCGCGTATTTCTACAAAAGGTCCATTCCCACCCCTGCCCGTTTCGATCTGGATGAGCATCGTACCGGCGTGCGGTCGTGTATCACTACTGCGTGGTGCACGTTAAAGACCCCAGGCTAGCGGTTGTACTGCACTGTCTAAATCGCTCATCTACAGCGAGTCAACCCCAATTATTATCTGTATTGAGGGCATGTGCTCACGCGGCGTGAGGCAGGACAACGTAGCCGTCTGTCATTGAGTGGATCGGGTGCGAGGGGCACGTGCAGGGAATCTATTGTTTGTCGTGGTCGCCATGATGCCGACATAAAGATCAGTGGTGTTTTGGTCTCACGGTGGTCGGCTGCTTATTCCCTCATTATGAGCGGCTAGCCCAGGGCTACCCGCAACATGGTGTCATAAGTGGGATCGTAACAGCAGCCGCCGCGTAACCCGAATGCTATAGGCAAATCATAGAGAACGAAGCTATCTCCGCCGCCGCCACGGTACTGTTCCATCAGCCCTTCGGTGCCACGGGACTAACGCTTCCTCCGAACTTCAACCTCTCAAACCCCAGGACTGGGGCAATGAATTGAAGATTCGAAGATTGAACCGTGAACTTACCGTGAACAGCGAGATTGAGCAGCTCGCCACGGGATGCGAGCGGTGTGCGCAAACCAGAGTGCAGCGCTCTGAACCGCTCCTTTGCACGCCCACGCCATGTCGTCCTTGGAAACAAGTGGGCAACGACTTGTTTGAACAGTTCGGGAAGCACTACGCCATCATTGTGGATTTACTCCCGTTTCGCCGAAGTGGTGAGCCTTACCTTCTCGTCGTCCACAGCCATCGTTGCAGCAGTGAAGAGTTCCTTCGCCCGCTTTGGCAACAAGGATAGTGTTGGTCTCTGATAATGGGCCCAATTTTCCTCACTGGTATTTGCAGCTTTTGCATCGTGCTACGGTTTTCGCCATGGTACAAGCAGTTCCAGGTTTCCTCAAGCGAACAGAGAAGCTGAAAGAATGGTACGGACCATGAAATAACTGTTCTTCAAGTCACAAGATCCGCATATGGCTGTTCTTGTGTATCGACTCACGCCGGGCTTCAGCGGGTACAGGCATCCCAACGCCTCTTCGGCAGACGTTTTCAGACCAAAGTTTCTAAACTGAACGAAGCTCTGATTCCGGCTTGGCCATCAAAAGAAGACTTCCAGCGCAAAGACAAAGGGGCGCGCGAACTACAACAACGGGACTTTAATCGGCATCATCGAGTCCAGCGCTTTTCATCTTCGTCTGTGGGGGAAGACGTGTGGGTGGACGTTGTCTCTTGCGCCGCCAAGGTGCTGAGCCCGGCCAAACGATCACTCTCCAATGCGGTGGAGACTCCGTTGGGGGTCATCCCACGCAATCGTCTACACTTTGTTCAATTTCATGTGTCAGACTCGCCGCAAAAGAATGCCGGTTCAGTGCAAGACACAGCGGGAACGACTGGCATCATGGCTTCATACAGCGAGGCTTCGACGTTGAGTCCTTCAAGTCGTACTGCTTTTCGTCAGCCGCAAACTATGCTATCTGACGGGGTGGTTCAAGGGGGTGGTGATCGACGGTGACAGCGCACCGCCAAGACACTATTTCACGCGTTCTGGTAGAAGAGTGAAAGCGCCCGTGAAGTTGAACTTTTAGACATTTTTGTAACAATAGTATTTCACTCTCAAATAGGGTGATGTAGCGAGTGCAAGTGCTCACGCGCCGTGACGCAGGACCAAAGTAGCCATGCGTCACTGAATGCATCGAGTGCGAGGGGCGCGTGCAGGGATTCATATGGGTTGTTGGGGTCGCCATGATGCCGACATAAAGATCAGTGGTGTGTTGGGTGTGACGGTGGTCGGTTGTTTATTCCCACGTTACGTGCGACTAGCCCAGAGCCCTATCGCCCAGAATGCCCGTGTTCATCCCATTAGAAAACCAGTAGAAAGGCACGATGTGCGCGAACGCTGAAAATGGCACTCATGAGAAGTTTTTTACTGAATGGTGAACAGCTCGGAGACAGCTTTCCGGGGCGGTGAAGCAAGCTAGTGGCATCGAGCACACGTCCACCTTGAGCGTCGATCAAGGCCATGCACGCACCGTCTTATTTTCTGAATTCCCACTCGAAGCTGTCCCCAAGTATAGTACACCGACATATACGCACACACACACAAAAAAAAAAAACCAAGCGAAAGTTGAATTCGGGTTATTACACGCAGGGAAGGCGTCGGCGAAAGCGCAAAAAGGCATGTCAGATTGGCTTGACTTTTGAAGTGTTCTTTGCCAAGCCAGAGCGGTGGCACCGATACGCCAATCTCTTGACTCGGAGATAGAACTCTTCCGTGATATACTTTTAAAGAGACCATGAAATGATTATCCAGCTTTCTCCAAAAGAAGACACCATTTAATCTTCAATCATCATAAGAACCCGGAGCAGGAATCCGTATTCGTTTTATTGCCTCCAGTTTTGCACAAAACAAAATTAAGAACTGACATCTGCTTTCCTCCTCGACTCGACCGGACTCGGCCACCAACATCAACGTTCACCAAAATATGAAATCACGTGGCCATGACGTAACGTATGCCTTTCTACCGGAAACGGAAGTTCGCCCAGCCGGCCGAAAGAGCAGTGTTGGACACAAGCACTGCCTCACACGGGCGATTGCGCTCGTCAAGAATCAATCAGTCGACGAATATTTGAATTCGCGCTCGCGGTCAATGAGTGCCGTGACGGCGCTTAGCATCGCTTGCGAATGACAAGTTCCCTGGTGCGCTTAAGAACGACGGTGGAAGCTTGAAGTCATCGTACCGGTGCCCAAGCACTTCACGACAGCGTGATTTCTCATTTCGCTTTTGAGTTGAGGAGGAAATCTAAGCAGGAAGAAGCTGAAAGATCATTTTATGGTCCCTTTAAGAACAAACTCATTCGACGGTTTAGTTAATCATTTCGCGATCTCGACCGTGCGCGTGCTCATCGGCGGGCGCAATACACTAAAAACAAAAGGTACACATCGCGACACTGTTAGCGCGAACACGTCATCGGCGCATTTTCGCATTTTACTTCTAAACAGTATTAGCGAGCACGAAATTTTATCGCTTACATTATAGAACTAAATGAGCTCTTTCCTTAGCAATATTAACTTGGATGACATCCCCTCAGGTTTCAAGAGAAGAACTGGAAAAACCGGCGATCGCTTGTTCGCGCTAACAGTGTCGCGCTCTGTACAACAGAACAATACAAAAAGTCATACAAAACGATAATTGGACGTATCCTTGTATCTTTTGAATAAAACAGCTTCGACAACATTGTTCTGACAATGTGACTTGGCAGGTTATTCGTCAATAGACCGGAGCAAAAAAAGATTCGAAAACATCAGTTCTGCAATGAAATCGAGGATTTTCCTTTAAATATCTCACCTTCGTGACACGTAGGCAGGCTCGAAATATATACTTGTACTTACAAATAGCGGCATCGTTGTATAACAGTGTAAAAGTTTGACACGGAGAACTTCCCGCCTTTGACTCAAATGTATTCCCTTTAGAGACCATTTAAGTGTAGTCATGCTAGCTCTGAAATCCTAATTACCCGTAACAAATCTTGCAGCACGATTTTGTATCTTTTCAACTTGATCTACCAAGTTCTGCCTGAACGGATCTTAAATCTCACTGGCGTAGTCAAAGACAGACCGTGTATAGGAAAAATATAGTGTTTTGGACAGCTTGAGAGTTTGAGCTCCGATTAAAGGTGCATTTTTGGATTTCCCGCTGAAATAGGGTATGCCACCGCCGAGGGTATGAGCAAAAAGGCTTGGAAACGGACGTCGTGCGTGAGTTAGTTCCGAGTACTTCTTTTTACCGTGTTACAATTTCCGAAAATCTACGGTTGTCTGGCTATCACTGCGTTGTCGTCGGGTGCAAAAACAATTTTAATAATCATATGAACCACCACGGAAACAGCGCGATAAGCAGAAGAACCTGCAGCGCGAGTATGGCTGCAATGTTAAGCTTCCTATTTTCCTCACCGATCCTTATTTATGGTGTCAGTCGATATCGAGTCTGAATCGCGAAGGCTTTGTATCTAACTCATCGTCACGTTTTCGATCACGACTACTTCGTCTACGGCAAGAGGACCGATTCTGACCCTGTGCAGGTGCTCCTATTAGGTTATCCCTGCAAGGTATGCTATTGCTCAATGGAAAGTGAAAGGTATCAAAGCGTCTACGCCCCACCACTCAAGGTGCAGCTATCAAATGCCGAGAGCTCACCTGCATAGACTGCATTAAACTGCTCATATATTCCTTCGTTGTGGAAACTCAATCAAACACCCCACCGTCTTCGTCCTCATCTTTTCGTGGAACCTCGATGCAACCGGTCAAAATCCAGCTAAGTTAATGTAGCCCACAATAGCCAAGTCTAACCAAGTTCCCCCCATACCCACAATATTGTCTGCCCGGATAGCTGTGCTGCCACAAACAGCCGGTATTTCAAGGTTTAAGCCGCTAGACGGCGTCGTCGGCGCCGCAATTACCAAGATGGCGGCGCCCTTTAAGAGAAGGTCTATAGGAAAATATATAGTGTTTGGGACAGCTTGAGAGTTTGAGCTCCGATATGGTGGCTATAAGGGGTGCACCCCTATAGCCACCGTAGCTCCGATTAAAGGGGTGCACGCGCACTCTTTTACTTCTTTTGAAACGCCACGTAAGACAGACATCCTCATCACCCTGACCAAATCACGCACGCTCTCACCTCAATCAAGGTCAAGATCCTAGAATCCCTAGTTCGTACTCCCAACCCTGTGGAAGCAACTGTAACCCTGGCGCAGCTGGGCTACGATTCTGGCAGCTCCGGCACCCCCGGAGTCGTCATGCCTCCAATTCCTGCTGAGCAAGGCCCTGGACACCCACACAGTTCCGAGACGCACCTTCTGGCAGGGCCGTACACCGCTGACGTGGCCACGAAAGTCTCTGGTCCCCAGCTAATGAACAGCGAAAGATCCGCAACCTGTGCCCCAACTGAGTCCATTACGGAGCAACCGCTGCTACCAGGACAGCGGCGCTGTCGTTTCTGCCTGAACGTCGACGATGAGAGGGCAATGGTCATACCATGCGCCTGTGACGGTGAATACCCTCAAAGCTATATGCGGTCTACGCTCCTAGCTTTAGTTACAATGTCCATCTTTAGTACAGTCCGTTAATTCTGAAGAATGTTCAGATATCCTGAGGACATGGTACAGCATACATCCTCGGGATACCTTAATGTTCCAGGGATGTCCTGTGAAGGTGAAGAGGATATTCGTGTCACCTGAAAGAGTATAAATCGCTGCAGAGCTTGAAAGTGACACGTTTTTAGTGAGGTAGTGGCAATTCCTATCGGCCTGAAGAAATGCATTAAAAAATAACATGATCTCTTGCATTAATTCAGGTGACCTGGTATTCGCCCACGAGAGCTGCGTCGACAAAGAGGTCCGGGAAAGCCGTAGGTTCATGTGCCCTTCCTGCCAAGTTCACTACGTCATCAACCGACATCAGAGTCGAGTGAGAAACGTTCCCTGGGGAACATAGGCGTAGACTACGGGGGGGGGGGGGGGGGGGGCATCGGGGCTCGTGCCCCTCCTGGTGAGATTCGGGGGGGGGGAGGCAGAGCCCCCCCCCCCCCCCCCCCGGACCATGATCCTTACCGAGACGCTGTTTACGTGCCATGTGGCGATCGAGCTTCTAGTTGTGGCATGTAAACAAAATGACTCACAAAGCGACGGACACATGGCGATATACATACGCTGTAAAATGTACCCCCTAAAATAAACTACTGACAATTGCCGGTGTGAAAAAAATTGCGCGGAAAAGCCCCCCCCCCCCCCCCCCCTTCCTCCCCGGGAGAACTTCCCAGCCTGCCCCCCCACCCCCGGGAAAATGGAAAGTCTACGCCGCTGCTGGGGAACGTTCTAGAATCTAGATGGTCTGTTCCTCGGTTTAAAAGAAACACTGAACTTTACATTTAAAATTTAAAATTTTACACCTATAACAAGTAGCATGGCATTCGGCATTAAGCGGTACGATTTAATTCTTGTGAGTGGGCGAAGCTTTTTTTGCAATTTTATGTTGCCACATAGCACGCATGCTTGCAAGCAAATATTCATCGACGGATTGACTGTAGACTTTTTACACTCGCGCACTAGTTTTATTTTGGCGCACTAAACGATATGCGATTAGTAAAATCCCAATTTATTGCGGCCGAAAATTCATTTCAGGGTTCCTTTAAGGAAACAGTCGATGCTAATTAACGGTGTAGAGTTCTCTTTTATAAAAATAACATCTGGAGTCCCGCAGGGGTCAGTACTTGGCTCTCTCCGGTTTTTAATATTTATTAATGATATAGTTGATAGCATGTCTTCACATATTCGATGATATGCAGATAATTACATTTGCCCAGTGATGCCACTTGTAATGCTGATGCGTTTACTCTTCAAAGCGATCTAGATAACACTGACGCCTGGTGCATCAAATGGCGCATGCGTCTAAATGTGTCTAAATGTATTAGCGTCAGATTCCCTAGAGAAACTATAGCGTTGCTCCTTCGTCCTACAGTATTGGTGGTGTTTCACTTGAAGAGGCGTCGGAGGTTAAATATTTGGGAGTCATTTTTTCGTCTCATATAAAATGGAATAAAGATGTTGACTATAGACGCTTTAGACAGGCGCCAGATTGAGCCGCCATTGTCGACCTTGTCTCACCGAGTTGCCGAGTCAATGAAGCGGGCGTTGAGGAGCTTCCACAAATACGTATGCTAGGGAGAAGGACACAGTAGCACCAGCAATGGCTATAACCTGTCCTGATGTGGCAACGATGAAGTGAAGTGAACGGAATAACAGGAAAATAAAATAGGAGGTCGGTTATGATGGCGCCCATGCACATCTGCCTGAAAACGTCTATATTATAAGTAAAATCAAGCCGGTCACTGGGATTCAAAACGTAATTTTTGGTTGGCTCCCCCATCTCTGAACGAGACGCTTGGTAGATCAAATTGAAAAGATACAGACTCTTGATGCAAGATTTGTTACTGGTAATTATGATTTCAGAGCTATCATACCAACACTTAAATCGTCTTTAAATTGGATACTTTTGAGTCAAAGGCGGAAATTTCTCCGTCTCAAACTTTTATATGAAGCGTCTTACAACGATGCCGCTCTTTGTAGGTTCAAGTATATTTTTGAGCTTGCCTATGTGCCAGAAAGAAGTGATAATTAAAAAAAAAAACGTCCATTTTATTGCAAACTTAATGTTTTCAAATGTACCTTTTTTCCCGCGGTCCATTCACGATTAGAGCAACCTGCCAAGTCAAGTTGTTGAAACAATGTTGTCGGAGCTGTTTTGTTTTAAAAGATTCAAGGACACGCCTAATTATCGTTGTGTATTACTTATTGTATTGTTATTTTATGTTCTGTTTTAGTGTATAATTTTCTGTCTGTGGCCCCTCCCCCCCCCCCCCTACTATAATGCCTCTTTAGGTGGTGTAGGTATTCAAATAAACAATAAATAAACAAATAAACTTAGCAAGGCCATTACTATCCGGCGTTCTACATGCACGAGTAAAAATATAGCCGCGCACAGCGGCATAGCCTCCTTTATTCTAGAAAGCTTGTAAAATCGCGAAAGTACGTGCCCGCTGTAAAGGAGAAAGGAGATCAGAGAAGAGGGCGCACGCAAGGGCTATCTCTGGCAGCGCCATACAAATGACTCAGCGGTAAAATCTTTAAAAAAAAGCGCCCTCTTTTTTAAATTTTTTGTCAGGAATGGAGGACATCTGCGGGTAGCCCCCCTTCTTGTTTCTCCACTGCGGTTTGTTGTTGTTTCGCGTATTGTTGGCGCTGGCTGAAGGGTTACCCCAAAAATGACTCTGCGCTACCATATGGGTAACCGTTCGGCGCTGCTCCTCGCCTTTTTCCCGCGGCCGTGCCCTCAGTGACTCCGTCGTCATGGGATCGACTGGCTTTCTAGAATAAAAAAAAGGCTATGACAGAGGCCGTACTTGCAAACGTGCATAGTCTCTTACACCAGGGTGCACGCGTCCTTGATATTCTGGGTATGTTCCGTCCGTTACCCAGACGTTCTGCGCCTGGTTGCTGAACAGGAGTCAACGAGGGCACCACGTGCGCTTCTTGTTCGCTGTCCTGTACGCCCTGAGCGTCGTCATGGTGCTGGCCTTTGCCTGGCTCCAGGCGGACCGCATCATGTCCCAGCAGCACTGGCTTCTCGGCGTGCCGCTGGGCTTCGTCCTCCTCTTCATGAGCGCCTGCTGGATGGCTCTGCCCATCTACAGCCTCTGGTAGGGGCAGGCTTGTACACAAAACTTCTCTTTATAGGATCCCCCACTAGTATCTAATATGAAAACACCATAAGATTCCCGATAAAACGAATTATGTCCATATTGTAGGAAATAGCGCAAAGGTAAACTCACTCACACTGAAAATACACGCACACCAGAAAAAAGGTCACTCACGTCGCGCCGACTTACAACTCAGTTTGTATTTTCGTGTTCTTTCTTTTTCTTTTTCCCGTATGAAAATCGTCATACCTCACTTAGTTGTCTTCTGTACAAAACAAACGGCAATGTATATCAGGTAGTGTGAGATATGCATTGTCATTTGTTTTTGTACTGAAGACAACGAAGTGAGATATGACGATTTCCATACGGGAAAAAGAAAAAGAAGACGAAAATACAAACTGTTGTAAGTCAGCGCGACGTGGATGACCTTTTTTCTGGTGTGCGTGTATTTTCAGTGTGAGTGAGCTTACCTTTGGGCTATTTCCTAGAATATGAATATCCAACTCGCCCAAGCATCCATTCTAAGAATTATGTCCCTTTGCTGCCACCCTACATGACATCCCGTTCGACAGTATCTACGAAACGTGCAGCAGCTATTCGCCTTGAAATCGAACCGTGTCGCCACCGTGCGGCCGAAATTGGAAACATGCGAAAGCGGGGATAACGTTGCGCGTCGTCTGCTACGTTGCACAGGTTCAGAAGCATGAATCTGGACGATGCAAGCCCGTTTCCGGCTGAGCTGGACCCTTTTTATAAAATGTTTGATGCTTTTGTTGTTGTTTATTCTTACTAAAGGTTCTTACTAAAGCCTCTTTCTAAATCTGCTGCCGTTCCGCGGTGCCGCGGCTCTCCAGAGCCAAATAAAGAAAGACTAAAGGTTGCGTTGTATCGTTTCAAACGCGTTAAAATTCAGCAAATTGATAAATATTAAATCGGATGCTTCCATAATCTTAGTGCTGTGGTTTGTAGAACCTTTGGTCGTACATATTTTTGTTATCTCGCACAATCCATAGCTTTCATAAAACGTTGAGCCTTGATAGGAGCGGGGGATTCATTAAAAAATTAATCTGACTGATCGCCACCCTTTAATTAACTAATAAATCCTTCAATCCGTTAATTGATTATTATGCAGTCATATTAAATGAAAGACGTTAAAACTACTTTTTTTAACTATTTCTACTATATCATAAATAACATATTTCATTCACATTTTAAACTTCACGTTGTGACACCTACAGAACTATGAACACGGGAAAGAGGGGGGGGGGGTGCTTTTAAAGTGAAGTAATTTTTAATTTATTGCTTAAAAAGTATAATCACCCTCGATGACAATCACAAGCTTGCTGAAGTGCTTTACCGTGCAAGCCTGTGTCCTAAAACAGAAGAATACGTCAGACATATCTAAGCGGACATCGTTTACTTTTTCCTAACTTTCTCCCGCACAAGATGCCAATTAAACGGCAAAACAAATATCGCAATTAAAGCATCACTTGAATAATTTGAACGATAATTGACGAACTGCCCAGTTCCGATTCGCGTTAGGTGAGGGCGGAGGGTGATCCGAAAGTCTCGTGAGAGTCAGCCCTTATCAGTTAAATTGTGTCGTTGCGGCCGATACTGTTTGTGTCGTGGTGCGGGTCGTTTGTTGGAGTTGCAAAGTCTACTATGTTTCAATAGAAGATTATGTAGCTATAAATGTATAATATTAGCCTCTTGAATCCGCTGCCCTCAACGAGAAAATTGTAGCGGGTCAACCCACACTACAAAGAAAAGCATTTAATAACATGCATGCAACTGCGTTGCTCAGTTACACTTGTTTGTTCCACTCGAGGCAGACGTATTAGAATAGTTTGTTTTACTTGTTTCAGATGTCCTGCAAACGAATAGTTTGCGGATCGTAACCAGAAGAGGCACTCTCTCCTCATCGCATCGTAGTAGAATAGTTCCGACTCCGAAAAACGTACCTACACCATGGCACAGTAAAGGGAAGCATTGGCTGCAGCGGAACTTAATAGCACTGTAATTTCCAGTACAGCACTAACCTCTCTTTAATGCGAAATATTTATATTAGTGCAAAAGCTAAAAGAAAAAAAAATGCATAGAACCGGCGATTTCACAGCCCACAGTACAAGTAAGTATTATGTTATTCTTGTTGGAATTCATTGTTTTGTTGAATTTCCACGCTGGTGAACCGATGCATCTATTTTAAAAGAAACACATATTCAATATAAATAGTGAAGTTCACTCGGACACAGGCATCCGTCGTGGTGATCCATACTTCCTAACGTCTGCCTAGAGGAGACGACACGTCCACACGAACGATTATTTAAATATAGGCCGTACGCTGGTAACACGATTTGATTTTCACTGAAGCACCGAACAGTACCGCACCAGTATCCGATAAAATTGTTTTCCCACCGATAATATGCCACGAAATAAACGCAAGAATCCAAACCGTCTCGCCCGTGAACGTGGAGAGCCTATGGGGCTGCCATGCTTCTATCCCCGCTTTGATGATGATGATAGCGTGGCAGTAGCGCCACCCCTAGGTCGATCTCGAGGCCAAAACTGTTGTTTCGCCACTGACACCGAGACATAAGAAATGCGTTTGAACGCTACCCGCTAAATTTAGCGGGGACGTTTTTCCGCCAAGTTTAGCGGGAAAGTTCAAATATCAAAGTTTAAGCGCAACGCCTCGCCGCGTAACATATCGCGAAAACTAGCAAAGTTTCCATTAAAAATATGCTACGTGAAAAAAAATGCAAGAACAAAAAGAGCTGGAGAAAACATAAAAGCCAAATAAATTTTAAGACTGAAGACAACTCTCAGAAAGAACAACACACTCAACAAAGGTGTGTCCCTCACAGCCTTCTGGTCGTGATTCTACTATTCGCGACACCAGCAAAACGAACGGCACCTAGCGGGAAAACACTGAACTGACCGGTACAGTTCTTTTCGCGATTTCTGCTCGTCTCTTGTGGTTTCCGTGTTACATGTTGTCGGTGGTTTCCGCGATTGAACAGTTGTCTCGGTGGCTCTGTCGTAACTCTAGCATCGGCGTGTTCTCAAGTTGCTCTGCACGCAACATACGCAACCGCGTGAACCGGACATTCCGCGTTTAGCAACGTTCACCAGCACCATGGAAGGACAGTAGGCGGTCCTTTCATCGCTCCCTCGAAAGAAGCCAAGCCTCTGGATACTCGCTTACGCCAGCCAGCACATCGCCGTAGGTTCGAAACATGGAGGATAGAAAGCGGGACAAACCATTTTGAGTCCAATGCTTGCTTGGTGATGCCGCAGCGATGAGGGTTGATCTGACACATGGCACAGCACGACCAGCGACCCCTATAGGTCGCTGGAGTCGCGAATAGTCACGGCAGCTGTAAGGCGTTCCTTATTACACTCACGCTTTTCGTTCCCCGATTAGTTCTTCGCTAATGATATTGCCGTGTGCATGGCCGAGGGGAAACGCTACTCTATACTTCTTCAAAGATTCGTGTTTACTCTTAGCCAGAGTCTAATAGGTAAGGAGGCCCAGATGACTTTGCAGAGTCAGCCTCCCAAGTCGTAGATGCTCTAACATTGTAAACCGAATGTTCGAGTTAGCGAGTGTACTAGATAAGGAGCCTAGTGTGGCCTTGCCGACCAACTCTTGCACTGTCACCCTAGCCAGCTGTCATGCCGACATGTGGACGCTCGCTGCTGCCGCCTTCGACGCTCGCTGCCGCTTTCTCGACGCTCGTTCGTTCTTTTGTTTCTGGCACAAGTTCGCGAATTAAACCTTTATTTTCAGTTTAACGCATCTCAATCCTTTTCCATCCGCGACAATACCGGCTCATGTCTCAACGTAATAGGATATGGCGTGATAATATAAGGTGCTCCAGACTCACCGCGACCTGCGCTTGCAATAGGATTTTGCGAGCTCTAAAATACGCCATCGTAAATCAGATGGCCGAATTGGTGGCTCAAAATATCTTGATTGATTTCCTACATTTCGTAATTTAACAAAGCGCGTTTCGAATTTTATTCAAACATTTGTTGGTGCAAATTTTAAAACAAGGAATGGCAATGGTAGCATTAAAATCCTGTCGTCACCCAAACTTTTGTCAACCACGAGGTTTAATAATTTGTTCTTTTTACCGAGCAGGTTTCTTTTCTCTGGTGTCTAGGTAGCGTGTCATATGAAGTAGTTGTAATGATGGATTAAATAAACCTTATCAGTATTAGCAGTTTGATTATGCTGTTTGCAATTTATACATCAGAAATCAGTTGTGATGCGGTGGTTGAAAAAAATAGGTAAATTCAATTTTGATGGTGTTTTGTTTGTAGGTTATACTGTATACAGTCAAAGCTCTAGTGGTGACGTACGGACTCAAAAATATTAAATTCAATTTGTATGGGATTTTTGTATTTTGTTTGCAGGTTATACTGGACGCATTATCAAATCTGGAGGGATGAGGCGGAGCCAACCATAATATTGCAGGAATTGCGACCCTGATCGTCGCCACAGCCACTGCGCTACTACTCAAATTCATCCTAAGCCGTTATAAGACATTGTATTAATCTGTTAATGGAAATCACGAATAAAGAATACTACATTAGGGTGTTGCAACGTAGAGAGCTACGATCCAGTTGAGTGCGAGTCTGTTTACTGAAAAGCTCTTGCGACTAAACTACCGGCGATACCCGCGATGTCGAGAGATAGATCTCGCACATTATACACGCGATCGAATTGTATGCTATGAAAAAGAATACGTAAGTTAATTTCATTAGAGTGTGTGCTAGATAGTTCCTCATAATTGCCGATACGTCGGTCAGAGTAGGTTGCCCTGTTTCATCTGTCGGGGTTTTTGAATCAGCAGGGAATGATTGGAGGGCTAGTACCCAGTTGTGTGACAAGAACAACTTAATTCTACCCAAAAATCTGTACTAGAGCGACGCGCGGTCAACGAACTAAATTTCTAAAGGGAGCAAAATTTAAATACACACATCGAGCGCCCGAGTATTCTAGCTTACATGACCCGAGTGCTCAATGCACCACCATCAAGCAGTGGGCAATGAGGAGGGACCCACCGAGCAATGAGTCAGTCAGTCAGTCAGTCAATCAGTACTCCGAGCAATGAAGTTTGGTTCGACAAGTTGTACCACCTTATGGGGAATATCTGCAACTCCGAAACGGCCCGCGGCCGCAATCATTGGACCCAATCTCAAGCTGAAATGTCCTAGCTCCTTTCCGAAACGTGACGCAGCGCTAGGTTCTAGGCCTTCCCAAAGTTGCCTCTTTTGGCCACCAGCCGCGCGAACGTGCAGTTAACCGAGGCGCCGCCTATTCACTACCAGGGTCATATTGAGACCATGGTAGGATATATGCCATCGCCGTGAATCATCTGTTAAGTTTCTGACGCAGCCCTCGTCCTGCGTAGCCGAACGCTGGTTCAGCGTTCGGCCGGGGGCTCGTGCTCAATCAGTGAGGCACCAACCGAACATGAGTTTCAGCCGAACGGTGACGCACCATGCGCGTCCAAGTCGTGCCCATCGCTGATCAAGAGGAAGATGACGTAAATAACCCAGCCCACAGGCCTTGTGTTGGGTAAACACCTAGCTCTGTGAAAAACAAGGTGGACAAAGCGCCCCCATGGTTCGATCCAGTCTTGTACGGTATACTCATTCATTGCAAGTAATCAAATTAATCATAATCGATTAATTTGGAAGTATTTTTTATAATTTGTTTAAATATTTTCGAAGTAATCACAAGAACAATTTGATTACTTTTGAAAGTACTAAAATCAATGGCAACCATTACCTTTCTCTCTCCCCTTGTGGCGTCCTTTCAAAAGTTTGTACCAAAGCCAGACCGGTGCAAGTACTGCCTGGAGAATCTCAGGGCAGACACTCAACACTTGGTCTGGGAATGTTCAAAGCTCAACCAAGAACAAAATAACGCCCTGGGAGCACTCTACCGTCAAGGCAAACCTTCAATACTCGACGAATGGGTAAACCCCGCAGAAGACTCCGAATGCAGCCTCATCCTCCGATCGCTGGTTGACCGAAGACGGCCAACCTCAGCAGAGACTTGTAGCTGCCACAATTACAACCCTACGCGCTTCCATCATCCCAATAACCCTCTCCCCTCCGGCCCTACCATAGTGTAAACCGCCAGTTGAATTCTATTCTTAATAAACGTTGTCTGACCTAACCTCACCTGCCAGAAATCCTCGGACCAAGGCTCCAAAAGCAGGATATCACCAAAATTTATAGATTAAAAAGATAAGTAGTTTATAGTTCGGTTATCCTAATCCAGTAATGGACGGTACAAAAGACCCGTTTATAAACCGGCAGAAAATCTATAATTTCTGAAAATCTGAAGTAATCGGAGAAAACGGTTACTTTTTCAAGTGACGGCCAATTGCCTTTTCTTCTCGAGTACTCCAATAATCTAAATCGATCATTTTTAACCTAGCGTAACTGTAATGCTAATCGATTACTTCTTTCGGGCGACGCGTACAAGACTGGTTCGATCTCATCGCCAACTGCGCTTTAAAGGCTAATCTGGCAACCACGGGTACACCTTCGGCACAACGGGAACGGAAATGGGAAGGCAACTACGGGTGCACCCTCGACACAACGCAAAGAGAGCTCGACCCAGCTGAGATCATGCAGTTTTTTGAGAGCAGAGTTAGAGAGATGTTTGCTGAAAGCAGCACGAGAGTGGGGATGTGGAAGTGGAGCTGGAAGAGCGACCAAGCAAGGACACAATTACAAGAAGAGAGCTGAAGAAAGCAATTAAGAGAGTGGGAGGGACCACAGCCAGAGGTATGAACTGAGTCCCAATGAGGCAAGTGAAGGAGCTGGGGCCGGGAATAAAAGGAATCCTACAAGGGCCAAGCCAAGTAATGACGGAGGGAAGACTTCCCGATGAGCGACGAATGTCACGACTCCGCCTAATCTACAAAGGCAGGGGACCAGGACATTCCTGAGCAACTATCGCCCAGTGGCAATCACACCACTGCTGTACCGGGTGTGGATGCGGGTGATCGGGGACAGACTTCAGGCATGGGCGGAGACACAGGGGGTCCTGGGGGATCTGCAAAACGGGTTCCGGTGAACCAGGCGCCTGAAAGACAATATCTTGATCCTGACACAAGTAATCGAGATCGCCCAAAGAGAGGCCCGGCCGATATACCTTCGCTTCCTAGATATCAGCATAGCATATATATATATACGACACAGCGGACCACGAGAAATTTTGTAGGCAAATGGCGGAGTGAGGACTCGGCAAGGAGTGGATCAACCTGCTGAGGGAGGTGTACAAGGAGACTAAGTGGTGGCACAGTGGCGACGAGAAATGAGCCCCAGTGACCAGCACGAGGGAGCTGAAACAGGGCTGCTCACTATCGCCGTTGTTATTCAGGCTGTACATCGCAGGAATAGAAAGGAAGCTGCAGGAGAGCTCCCATGTCTTTTCCTTGCAGTACATGGAAGAGCTACCAGGAATGGGGGAGGGTCCCGGGTCTGCTCAATGCAGGCGACATCGTACTGATGGTGGACTTCCTACAGGACCCACAGGCCCTCATGACGGAGTGTGGGCAAATAAAAGCAGCCCTGTGGCTGAAATTCAGCGCCCGGAAATTGGCATATATGAGCTTCGGGGGGGGGGGGGGGGGGGATGCAACACGAGACCGACGACCTGACCATCCAGGTAACCCAGTGCAGTGGAAGGAACGATACAAGTATCTGCAGGGTGTGCATCCACACGGAACACAATTACCTGATAGAGCAAGAGACCTTGGCTCCAGGCAAAGAGTAGGAGGAGCCGCGGAATCACTACGGCCAGGGCCCTTTGGGGATTCAACCTTCAACCGGTACGAAGTAACCCCTGCAGTGTGGAAAATGGTAACGGTGCTGGGGCTCGCGTTCGAAAATGGCGTGCTGTGTCATTCGTCACAAGCCCGAGAATGCCTCGAAGTACGACAGAGCGAAGTGGAGCGGGCAACTCTAAGTGCCAGTAGAGCACCGAACGAGGCCGTGCGGGGGTACATGGGGTGGGCCAGTTTTGATGACAGGGAGGCCCGAGCCAAGCTGAGTTTCGAGCGGCGCCTCAGCAGGATGTGGGAAGGGCTCTGGGCGGAACATGTATACAAATATATTCACCTGAAGAGCATCTTGACCCGATGGGGGCATCGAACACGCAAGCTGTCCCTGCGGCCCACTCCTCTAGGCGGTCGAAAAACAGCAAGAAGGACAACGGCAAGACACAAGGGCCACGATGAACGAAAGGAAGAAGCAGCGTGGGCCCAGACGGCGGCACAGAAGTCGGCGATGACCCTGTGCAGAAGCAGGAGGTCAAGAGAGTGAACTTCCTTGATAAGAGCAGGGGCAGTGCACTACTCTTCGACTCCCGAAACGGGATGCTGCGGTCTCGGGTACATTGAGCAAAATACTCAGATGTGGACGTGAAATGCACTGGGTGATCACAATGAGTCGTGGAGCCGGGAAACACGTCATATGAGAGTGCGCGGTCCTGCAGCCGGAAGTGGCGTGTGGTGGATGACGGTGGCGCTGGGTTTCCGGGACTAAAACGAGGACGAAGCCGAGCAGCGAGCCAAGGGAGGAGGCCCACCGATCCCATCAGTTAAAGCAACAAAACGAAAACTGGATTGCTGGTGGAAGGCGAAGCAAGCGGAGAAAATCAAGAAAAATGACACGTGTGGTATAGATCCAGGAGCCTAGCTGAGATCCCCCGATACAAAGGGGTTAGCCCTAAATCCAAAGACAGATCCGGCGATGGAAATGCACACACACCCCAACATAGAAAAGGCGGCATCTAGAGGCAGCACACACAAATGCCTATATTTCCTCACAGAGGTCTCCTTTCGTCATAAATCCGGCATCGGCGCAGTGAAGTTTATTTAACAGCCAACGACGGTCCGCTTGGGCGCCTGGAACTTGGCCAGCTTGAGCAGAGCGTGCTCGAGGGTGACCTCGCTGACCAAACAGTTCTGGGATAGAGGCTCCAGCTGCTGCCTCAGCTCGTGGATCTTGCGCACGATCTCGCTCCACGGCTCGGAGACCTCCAGGTCGAACTCTACCTCGGTCCCCAGTCGGCCGACGAAGGTCGCCCTGGACGGAAAACGAGGGCGTTACTGTGGTTCCTGAGGTGGCGCTCTCGAACTGAAATGCAGTAACACTTCTTATCTCGTTCTCGCTACTGGTGGGCTTGTTAGAAAGATTAGTGTAGATAATCCACGCATATATAGTTCTCTATGTAAACAAATGTAAAAACTGTATCAAAACGAGGTCATTGTTGAGCTATAGACGCTTTGCTACAGCTGTGCACGGGCGCCACCATAACCCACCTTCCGTTTTTGTGTCCTCTTATTTCGTTTACTTCACTTCATCATTACCATAGCAGGCCAGGGTATTGCCGCTTTAGATTCTACTGTCCTCCACAGCATAGGCTTTTCTGGTAGCTCGTCAATGCCCGTTTCAGTGGCTCGGCCTCTCCGTAAGACAAGAAAAGGTTAGCAATGGCGGCTGTAATCTAGCACGTGTGTAAAGCGCCATATTTCAGTGCTCTGTTCAGAGTGCATGCTCAGAAAGAGCTCACATTAACAGACTGATGAGATCGACAATCTCGATGATGCGGAATTCACGATGCAAAAGAACTGAAAGCTCGCCGTCAGCACACGCTCAACAGGCGCGCACTCAACTATGGCCGCTAGTGATTACTCTGTATAGACGTTTCTACTGTTTACAGACATCACAGTCTACACCTGCTAAATCACATACCAGCCAGCGCTCGCTCGCAATTCCGGCCAGCCAGAAAGTGCGCGTGCATAACACACAAACACAGCACTGAAGCACCCTCATACGCTTCGAGATGTTTTGGTGGCGCCCTCCCATGGTTGCCTTTCCTGACGTCATTACCTTGTGAACAACGAGTTTGAAGGTGTTTGTAGAGAGCATGGTTGAATCATGAAATCATAGCACTCTCAAACCAACACTGCCAACACCGTCAAAATTGAACTTCTTCCATTCCTCTTATTTTCGTCGATGGGAAATCCTTTGCTGACGACATAGTCAGTATTCGGCCTATCGTGGAAGACCGATCACAGCGACGCTTTCGATCGCTCACGTCGCCAATAGTTCATGGTAAAGCCCCTTGATGTGTTTTGTCTTACCAGTAGCGTCAAATGCCCCAGTACACCAGGCGCATGATTCGTGCGGCCTTTGGAAGCAATACAGCCCCTTCATGTTCTAAAAGTAGCGCAAGGTGCGTCGGTGCAAGAGGCGCGTGTAACGTGCAGCCCTTGGGAAGATCATGGCGGCACAGCGCAGCACTCAGCTAGATTTCAGACGCCATGTTCTTCCCAGGACTGGCGCTCGGCACGTGTCTCGAGCATTTCCACAACAATGAATGACGCCACTTTTTCCAAGATAAAGGGCCTTTAGGAAGCAAAAGGCAGCGATGCACTCAAGTGAGCGGCCCTATACTTCGTCTCACCTTAGCATGGACTATTGTTAGCCGCGCGTGCAAAAAGCCTGAGCTAGTTGCTTTGGATGAAGGCTCGGCGACTGCACGAGCGCTCGTGCAGCGAGTGCTCCAGTCAAGGCAGTCGAAGCTAGCCACTCGTGCTTGCACAGCCTTCGCAGTTAGTCCGTGCTAAGGTGAGATGAAGTATAGGAAGCGAATAGCGCCGGAGCTCCCGCTGGTGGCACGTGCATTGTGCTTTTGCCGAACAATAATTGGTGGTGCTTGTAAGAAACGCAAAGCGTCAATTTTATCACGGGACTTTATTTCATGCTAAAGTCATTGGATCCTGGGAAGGTAGCACCATCGCCCTCGCTGCCTGCTAGACGGACACAAACAGATACAAACAGATTCGGTGGTGCCGAAACCGTCCAGGGTAGAATAAAGATATTAATTAATATTTGTCTTCTACGGAAGACAAAAGTTCCTGCGATGTTCTGTGCGCAAACTTCGTGCGCCCACAAAATTCGTATGCTGGTCGGACAAGGTCAACACATTTCTTCAGTCTGAAGTGAGCTCCTTTCTCTGTGAGAGTCGTGCGAACATCGGCGGTGCTGCGGGGCCTAACAGCGATGGCGTCGTCTGTGATCACGCCAGCTAACGCTGCGGAACTTCCCCGCACCCCTGCGGCCTTCTCTCCGGCTCGACATCTTCCCGAGGCACCACCCGCCTCCCCTCTTGTTGACCTTGGCGCCGCCGTGGGGTCCATGCGGAGCCTGCTCCTTGATGCTATGGAGGGAATTTCATTCCTGACTAACGTGGTCACCGCCCTTAGAGATGAAAACGCACGCCTCCGTCACGAGCAAAAGCGAGACGCCGAGCTTCAGGCGCGTGCCATGGCCATAGTGCGGCTTGAGGGCCGGGGTCTGCGTGAAGCGCTCAGTCAGCAACGACAGCAGGACGCGCCCGATTAGTGACGGAAACCTGTGGATAGGGCTACTGGAGGGCCTTTGGGAAAAGACACTTATGCTGTCGCTCAACGCAGCTTTATCCCCCAAGTTTCCCCTACGAAGGTTGTTGCGGCATCTCTCCCTTCGGATAATCAGAATAATAATTTACCGAAAGACGACGTGCCTCCCAGCGGCTTCAATTCTGCACGACCAAACGCTCGACCACACAGCTTACTGGGGTGTCCGAAACCTGCAAGCCGATCGTTGCCCCTCATTAACTCGACAAAGAGCCCTGTTCGTCACCAATCTGAACCCGGACACTAGCTGTGCAGACATCAGTTCTCATCTCTCTTCCGGCAGATTCAAGAAAGTGAGTGCCAGAAACTGAAGACGCGCTACGACCCTAACGCCTACTTCCATGTGTCCGTGGCTGCCGTAGACTTCGACAAGCTTTCTGATCCCACCGTGTGGGACAAATCTTTTATTTTTGAAGTTTTCCGAGGCGACCTTCGCGAAGACCTGCTTCATGCATCCCAGGCAGCCGCCGTCGTCCCCTTGACCGTTGGAGAAATCAAGGATGAGTCACATTAATTTATTCCATCAAAACGGTCGCGGCCTGCGTACAAAAGCTGATTGCTTTTTCTCTAATGTTACCTCGTCCAATTGCTCTCTTTTTTTTTGTAACTGAAACATGGTTATGTTTTAGCATCGTCTCCTCCGATTACTTCCCACCCTCTTTTGAGGTGCACCATCGCGATCGAGATTTCACCCTGTGGAGCAAGACGGAAGGCGGTGCGTTGGTCGCAGTCGACAGGCGCGACCGCTCAAAAAGACGCGAAGACTTGGATAAATTTCCTGTGAATGTATGGGCCGAGATTGAGTCGGCAAAGGAAGTACGCGTTTTAATCGGTTCATTTTACCTCTCTCACCAGACACCGCCAGATGAATTTGATAGTTGTCTTGTTGGCATAGAGAATACACTGAATGACTTACATGGATGCGAGGTCTTAATCTTAGGGGATTTTAATGGTCCCGGAATCAACTGGCCGCAGTTTGATGTTTTTTTACGAACAACATTTTCTGCAGGCAGAAAGGCACCCAGCTCTTGAACGTTTCTTCTTTTTTAAATCTCACACAATACAATGATGTTCTGAATCACCAATTTATTGCTCTAGATTTATGTTCCCTCATATATGGACAGTGTACGTGTAGCACGGGGTCAACTCTCATTAGTTCCTCGGGATACATATCATCCTGCACTTCATATAGTGCTTTCTTTTGAAAATGCCCATGTTCGTGCTAGTTATAGTTGTTCCCCGCCGCACAACTCATATAATCTTTCTGCAGGGGACTATGTCTGGATGTATCACCACTTCATAAGCTTCGATTGGGCATCGATCTTGGTATCTCTTGATCTAAATAACCAGGTCATGCTCTTCATTCGAATTATTCGGGATGCCATGAATACCTTTATTCCCTTGACGACAGTTACTAAATCTCGCTTTCCTAGATGGTTTTCCAGTGAGCTAAACACGTTTCTGAAAAGAAAGGACTTCTTTCACAGGAAGTTTGAGAAAATCGGCCTCCCAAAGTGGAAGGTAAAATTTAAGAGTTGCAAAAAGCAATGTAAAACAGTCCTAATTCACGACCGGCAGGCGCATCGCTACTCAGTGGAATCAGATCTTGTCAATAATTCAAAGACATTTTGCAAGTACATTCAATCACGTTCTGGGAGGCATATCGAGCCGAAAATTGTCTTAGATAATCACAAAAGCGATTCAAAGTTTGTGCTTGAGTTCTTTGCTAATCATTGTAGGTCAGTCAAAACAATTGGGCTGTGTGTATGTTTATACTGCCTAGAACTTAGCCTACCTCAACGAGCGACTTGTCTCCCAGCTGTAGATGAGAAATTTAGCCAGTGCAGTACGACCGCTAGCCTGGGGTCTTTAACGTGCACCACGCAGTAGCGATTTACGACCGCACGCCGGTGTGATGTTAATCCAGATTGAAACGGGCAGTGGTGGGGATTGAACCCAGGATCCCTGGGTTCTGCAGCACGAGCTTTCGCTCCACGTGCTCCGAGCTATTGTGCGCTAGCCCACTCGGCCACTGATCCCTTTTTTTTTTTCTTTATTGTCGGCCACCGATCCCCTAGGTCAGTCTACAGGAATAGTATGCAGTGTTTCGCGTCTGCGCTGCCTCACTTAAATGGGTTTGGAGACTTGTTATGTTGCATTAACGTCGATGAGGAATGCGTACAGTCCTGAATTAAGAAAATGAGAGCAACATTATCAGTAGGGTCCGACCGCATTCCCTCCGCGATTTTCAAAACTTATCAAGACATATTCACGCCGATACTGTGCTCAGTATTTAACAACTCTTGAAGCTTGGGAACCTTTTCTGAAATGTGGAAAGTCGCTGCTGTTGTTCCGGTTCTATAATTGGGGAAAAAAGTGATGTTTGTATTATAAACTGATTTCTCTTCTCTCTTCATTATCCAAGCTTTTTGAAATGGTCGTTCATCAATTCCTGTTTTTGAAATTTCAAAACTTATCAATTCCCTATCAGCATGGCTTTATGAGCGGCAGATCAACGAATACAAATCTTGTTAGTTTCATGTCTGCCACATCTCGTGTGATATGTAATAGAGGTCTACCTCTATTACATATTACACGAGATGTGGTAGACATAAAACTAACAAGAATTGTATTCGTTCATCTGCCAAAGTAAACAACGTCTAACTGACCGGTAAGTTAGACGATTATTTTATCCTAAACTTTCCTCCTACGGAGCATGTGGCTAAGTACAGGGCTGGTTGAAAAGCTACTTGTCCGAGAGAGAGGCGTATGTCCGGGACCCGGCCCACCCCCTGGGAAATAGAAAACTTCCCGCCTATGGGGATAACCATAGCAGTTCCTATCTGTTCGAATCTACTGGTGCACCATCTAGCTGCCATATCATCTGTCCGCGCCAGCTTGAGGACAAAATGTGGCCTATTGGCAACTAATCGGTAAGTAAAAATGAAACTAGACTGCAGGCACCTCTAGCAGAACTTCCGAGATATAAGTTTCACACGGGGGCGCACACGCAATCCTTTAGTGTCTATGCAGAAAACACTGTCAAAACCATCTCACGATTGAACTCGAGACGATGCAAATTTCCTGTGAGCCGATAGCTGAATGGTCCCTTTTCAAAACTCAATGTATCCCCACTTTCAAAAGCCCATACCCCACTGCTGGCATCACGGAGATCCGTCATACTCCGCGCCTGTACACGAGCGGGCCGAACGTTCGTCATCCGTTTATTAAGTTGGGGCGCCTGATATTGGCAATTTCCTTGCTTAAATATCTTTTTTTGCTTCCGCGTAGGCTTTTACACACCGTTTCACTTTAAGTGGCAGCCGTTGCTACCATCCAATAGAGCCAACCAAGCAGTGAGAAAAGTGCAGAGTCACGGCACTCGTCGTGTTTGTGGGTTCGCTGTCACCGGTATACACACTGGAGCCCTCTATTGGGTAGCCGTGGAACATTCAACATTTTGGCATATCATGTTCTATCTATTTTTTCAGCGCGTCAGTCTTCTTTATTTCTCGGCTTGAAAAACCTTTGAAATGTTATAAATAGCCCTTACTCATAGATATTACTTAAGTTTGATCTCGCAAACACCGTGGAACCTCTGCTCTAGCGAAATGAAGTTCTAGGGTAACCTCATAGATGGCGCCAGCGTGCCAGTGTATTGTCTTGTCGTAAGAGATCACAAGAGCTCGGTCGGAAGCAAACGTAGGTGCGCCAACGAGCCTTTAGTGTGAAACGAAGCCTAGATGGCTTTGACTTTCAGAAGCGGTCTGTTTCGACCGAACCGATCTAGACAAAAACTCCCAACCTGGGGAAGGTCTTTTTCGTCGTGGATTCGATGGTCTGCATGGTGGCACGCGTCCTGGGCGCGTCGGGCCTCAGCCTGACCAGAAGCACGAAGCCCCGACACAGCCTGGCCCGCAGGAGCTTGATGTTGCCGATGCACTGGAACTGGCCGTTGAACATGACGGCCATCTTTTCGGACATGACGACGCAGTCGCCTACGCTGTGCGTGGCCACCACCACTGCGGACTTGACCAGCTGCCTGATGAGGAGGATGGTCCTGTAGATCTTCCTCTTGGCCATCATGTCCAGACCTGTCGCTGGATCGTCCAGCAGCACCACGGGGGGCAGGCCGATGATGGCAATGCCCACCGCCAGCTTGCGTCGAGTAACGGTACTGTGCGAAAGGCGTGAATACGATGCAATACATTGTTACATTATAATTTGTAATAAAACACAGTATAACCACAAGATACCGGGGGTTCTCTGAGAAAACTCCCAAACATACCTAAAAATAGTGTTACAAAAAATAACTCTTTTCGGGAACAAACTGTTAGACCCGGCACACGTCAAAGATTACAAAAACACACTAATTATTTAATTAACCGCATTAAATTTACGAGATAACTTTTTGTTTATGAAAATGAACATATGGTTTCAATGATAAACTTCCTGGGTGTGCTGTTGAGCTTGGATAGAAGACGGCGAAAAGGGGGACGCAGGATACACATAGCGTTAAGGCAGGAAGCTACCAGAGATGCTCTGAGTAACTAACGACTTTCAGAAGTACAAGGACCCAGAATTGACCAGGAACGGTGATCAATGGCAGCCACCAACTCCTTCCAGAGCCAACCGCTTGCGGAGATTGATTTTTCGAGTCCCGATGAAGGGCTAATTGGAAGCGCCGGTTCGAAAGCTTTCGGCTCATCAGGGGCCTTGCCACAAAACCTGAACTGGGGCAGGTCAACGCTCTAATGTACTTTATAGGCGACAAAGCGGACGACATCCCCTTCTTGCTGAACCCATCTTCAACCAGGGTAGGCGAAGTACGCAGAAGTACTTTCGGCCTACGAGAGCCATTTCGTCGTCCGTCGAAAAGTAATCTTCGAAAGGGCGAAGTTCCTCAAAAGAAGTCAGCGAGAAGGCAAAGGCGTTGAAGAATTTATAACAAAACTTCTCACAACCTCGCCCAGACTTGCGACTTCGGGGTTCTGCACTAGGAGAATGTTTCGAGACCGAATTGTCGTCGGAGTCCTCAGTCATCTGCTGTCTGAGAAAATGCAAATGTATCCAGGACTGACACTCGAGAAGGCTACTAGCCAGGCTCGACAGTCCGAAGCTGTCAAGAAACGGAAAGTTGCTCTCCACAATTCCTCGGAAGAAAACGTTGACAGTGTCTTAAAAAAGCAGGCAAGTCAACGGCAAAGGGAAGGCAAGAAATAAAGAAGCGACTCCATCTCGGTCTGGTTTGCCAACTCATGAACAAATTTGCCCGAAGTGTGGCTACGGAAAACATCAAAAAGACAAGCGCCCCGCACGAAAAGGAACCTGCAACAAATGCACAAACCTCGGGCACTGCTCACGGGTTTGCAGAAGTTATGGCGGCCTGGAGGAAGTAACGACGTCAGAGACGGCATTTCTTGGCACCATGAGTCATCAGATGCACAGCGATGAAAAGTCACGGTCGACATCAGAAACGCTCCCGTAAAATTCAATGTCGACACCGGTGCTGGCGCCACCGGCATTCCTGACAGGGTGTACCAAGACGTTGTAAGGATGCTTTCCTACAGAGCACCAAGAAATTCCTGAATGATCCAAGTAGAAAATTCTTGACTGTTCTTGGTGCCTTGGTGCCATGAACGGGTCCCTCAACTACGAGAAAAAGATGTTCAGGACCGACATTTACGTCGTAGAAGAGCTAAAACAGCCACTTCTTTCGAAAGATGCAAGGGAACAACTAGGCATCGTTCAACGTCTTGATCAAGTCGGCGCCTTGGGGAGAAACACCGTGAACCCAAAAAGAGAATACCCGAAATTGTTTTCTGGGTTGGGCCACGTCAAGATCCCGTACAGGATCAAACTGAGGCCTGACGCTGAACCCTTGGCACGGATGGCACCTCGAAGAGTGGCCATTACGATTCTCGGCACGACCAAAACGGAACTCCAAGAAATTGTCAAAATAGGATTCATCGATCTCGTAGAAATGCCAACTGAATGGTGCTTTGGAATGGTGTTCGTAAGAAAAACCAACGAAGAGGTCCGAATTTGCGTAGACCCGACCGAACAGAAGAAATTCGTCGAAAGAAAAGTTCACCCACTGCCTGTAGGATAACACGTTTTTGGACAGCTTGCCGGAGCACGCTACTTCTGAAAAATAGACGCTAATTTTAGATTTCGACAGTTTGACTTTGCAAAAGAGTCTCAAGCCCTAAAGACTTTCATCACACCCTTCGGAAGGTTCATGCCTTTCGGAATATCATTTGCTCCAGAATTTTTTAAAAAGAAAATGTCCCAGTTCCTTAGCAGTCCCGAAGGTGTTGTATGCAACATAAACGATGTGCTCATCTGTGTCAACTCTCAACAAGAGCATGATGACGAACTGCGGCGAGTCCTGGAACGTCATTAGGCACAAAAAATGACCCTAAATCCGGAGAAGTGTGAGTTTAGCGTCCAAATAGTTAAGTTCTCGGGTCATGTCATCGACCATGAACGAATACGTCCAGACAGCTCCAAAGTTAGAGCCATTATAGACTTGAAGCCTCCTTCATTTATTCACGAGCTAAAAAGTTTTCTAGGCACGGTTAATTAGTCGGTAAATTTCATACCAATCATGTCACACATCGCCTACCCACTTAATTCTCTATTGAGGTCAAGAAACCACTGGATTTGGTGTACGGAAAAGCAGAGAAGCTTCGATCAACACAAGCGCTTTGACCACGAGTCCCGTGGTGACGCTGTTTGACCCAGAAAAACACAAAGTGATCTCTGCCGATGCTTTATCACACGGCTTGGGGGCTGTGCTTCGCCAGCTTCAGACAGATGGATCCTACAAGTCCAATTCCCACTTCCGCCAGTTTCGATCTGGATGAGCATCGAATCGGCGCGCGATCGGGTATCACTACTGCGTGGTGCATATTGAAGACCCCAGGCTAGCATGGTGCACATTAAAGACGCCACGTTGTACCGCACTGGCTAAATTGCTCATCTACAACGGAGAGACAAGTCGCCAGATGATGCAGAATAACTTCAGGTTGTATAAACATACACACAAACACAACCATGGATCCTACGAACAGGTTGCATACGCATCAAGGGCATCGACAGAGACAAATAAATTATGCACAGGTTGAAAAGGAAGGCCTAGCGGTAGTTTGGGCGTGCGAAAGGTTTCAGGATTTTGTCACTGGTCTTCACATTGAGATTAAACAAACCACAAGCCACTTGTGCTAATATTCATGTCGAAGAACCCAGCTGGAATCACAATCAGACCTCTAAGAGTGAAAGTGAGAACGATGAGATTCTCCTGTGTAATAAAACACTCCAAGAAAGGCGGAAATTTCAGCTTACACATTACCCGCCAGCCTCTAAAAGAAACATAAGACCCTAGCCTGGAGCAAGAGGTGGCCGCCTACGTCAAGCGTGTGACTGCAGACCTTCCGGCGACGGAGAAGACACTTCAAGAAATAAAAAAAACAGGCCAAGGAGGCAACATGCAAGCAGTTGGCATAGTACAGTGAAAAAGGCTGGCCCAATTGAAAAGAAGTTCCTGCCAACTGTAAATAGTACTGGCAACATCGGTGATAGATTTTACTTCAATATGAACTGCTCATGAGACGATGCAGACTTATTATCCCGATGTCCATGCGTCCTAATATCCTGCAAAAGATCCAAAAGGGACATGAAAGAATCACCAACTGCCGAACTCGAGCAAAGGTCTCTGTATGATGGCCAGGGATCTCAACTGTGATTGAGAGTATGGTACGCAGTTGCTGCAGCCTGCAGCAAGGAATCGTCCAACTGACACGAGGTTTTGAGGCCATCGAAGTTTCCAGAGCGATCCTGGCATAAATTCGCAATGGATCTGTTTAAACTGTCAGGAAAGAACTACCTTCTGGTGACAGACTTACTCGAGGCATCCAGAAATGTCACTTTTGAACGTTATGACTTCAAGCTATGTCTTAATTCTTAAATTTGCTTAAATTCACTTAAAACACTTAAATTCAATTTTCGCACGACATAAAACATCTGAAGGTGTGGAGAAAGGTAAAAAAAACGCAGGCGAGCTGGTGAATGACATCCGTAGTAACCCTGAGACGTAGGAACAATTAAAAACGGACAGAACAACGAAGTAACGCCGTTGTTCTGTCCGTTTTTTATTCTTCATACGTCTCAGGGTTATTATGGGTACCTGAAGTTTTGTTCAGCGCCAACGGACCACAATTATACCGAGTGGCTGGAAGTGAGTTTCATCGGTCCTTCCATGAATAATGCTTCGAACCCAAGATACCCCCAGAGCCAAGGAACCTTCAAAGCAATGAATTTATTGAAGTTGCTGTCGGAATTAAGAAAAGCCTCAAGAAGACATCTGACAGATATATCGCCTTACAGTCTTACCGTTCATCACCATTGGGCAATGGACATTGTCCCACCAAGCTGCTTATGGGTCGCAAGTTGGGAACATCACTGCCATCTGTTTCTTCCATTTTGGAACTGAAACTTTTGAACGCACAAGAACCCCAACGGTGGGGGGGAAACAAGAATGACTCAGCAAAAGACTACCTATGACAGGCGACGTGGTGCACGACAATGCGAACCACTGAGAAGAGGCGACGTTGTCTGGATCACCCATCAGCAAAAGCGATGCGTAGTGCAACCTGCAGCGGAGTCCCCAAGGTCATACTTTGTGGACACTGACCACAGAAACCCTTCGCCGGAATAACTTCCACCTAAAACCAATGCCTAGGGCTGAGCTCACCAAAAAATGTTCAGTGCCGTACCATTTGCCCGATTCCTTACACGACACGAAGTGGACGAGTTGTAAAGCCTGTAAATATACTTCAGATTTAAAGGAGTGAGATATGCAGTTGAGATTTGATAGAAGACGACAAAAAAGAGACACCGAATAAGCATAGCGCTGAGACATGAAGCTACCAGAGATGCTCTGTAATTATAACGACAATTAACACACTGGGCGTCATCGAAAACCCCTCAACCAGTCAATTTTCGGACGACATGAAAATCGTGGAAAGCGGGGGGGGGGGGGGGGGGGGGGGGGGTGCGCTAAAGTATCTGCTCGTGCAGCAGGCCAAACGGCCGCCGATGCGAAAACATAAATGATAAGAATATACCATTCGCGACAGAAATTTGAACTCAATATTAAAAACGTTTACTCCAGTTTAACATAACGGAGACATCAGCAATAACACAGACGTTTCGCTAACTATTCTGATGGCATCGTCAGTAAATACTGACGCGACAGACCGATGTCTACAAGCGAACTGCACAGGCGCGCGCATTCCGGAAGTGGTGCCGCCGCATTGCTATATATAGTCGCTTTCCGGCTCCCCGGCTGCATAGGGTTGTGGTGCGAGTTCATCATTGTGCATCATCGTTTGGAACGCCCCGATATCGGCATGGATTCTCCTGCATGGCTGTACTTCATAAGATTGTGTTGTTGGTGATGCCTTGGTTTGTCAGCAAGCGCAGAAAAGCATTTCTAGAAGTCTTATTGCTTTAGAGTCGCTTGTCTTTTGGTTCGTCGTCGTCTGCTTCGTTCACGCGGTGGCGCTAATGCGGTCGCAGAAAAAAACAACGACGCCACTACTCGAGAACTCTGACTAGCTCGGGCGTCTCAATAAACTTCGAAACAAGTGAACATCTAGTTGAATGTAAAAGAACACGTAACTTTGAGGGACCATCGGCTCGGTGTAGCACCGCGGAATGGCATCAAATGTGTCGGAGGAAAACTGAGATTGGTAGTGCTCATGCTTGTGCAAAACTATTAGTCGATAATGAAGGAAGAAGAGCTATATAAACTTTCTCGGAAGGTGATAGTTCTCTAAAAGCCGTTTCATTCTGGTCAACAGCCTGTGCAACAGGGTACAGATGAACAGCGGTGAAAAGCCTGCACACAAAAAAGAAACAATCTACAGAAAGACCATGCCTGACGCGCCGTAACAACTCGCATCTATCAAAAAGAAGCATCCATGCCTTGGGTAGAGATGAGTTTTCGTGTACATTTTATATTCAGTTTTGTTCTGTTTGTGCAAGCTCCGAACGCTAACAGTCGCCCGATGGAGGAATTTTTTTTTTTTTTTCATCGGTCTCGATTGTTAATGCAGAACGGATCAGTAAAGCCGGCGAAAATCACGTTGTGGCATAATCGACAACCACAAGGTGGGTGATGTTCGTGTGGTACTTTTTTGACAATAAGTATTGCACTTCTTAATTGCATTATGCAGTGTTTTTTTTTTTTTTTCGTTTTGCGTGAAAAAAGAAATGAAGACTACTTTCGAAAAAGCTGTTTTATTTCCAGGGATGCATTTCGGTAATCGCTGCTCTTTTTTAGGTGATTGTCCTAATCTTTTGAAACACAGTTGTGTTTGAAATATGTTGTCGCAATAACAGTTATAAACGAGCAGAAAGTGTATTAAAAACGGCAGCCGCAAAGCAGTGCGGAGGTTCCGACTGAGATAGACCAACCGATAGACCACTACGGAGCGAGTGTTCAGGAAAATTCTAACGTACGGGACACTTCGGCGCGCCCTACTATGTTTCGTGCCCTGTTATCTTACTCTCTTTCGCTAACGTGCAATTGGGTGGATATAAATTATGAAGCCGGTCGCGAAACAAATCGAAAATCGCTTTTTTTCTGTCGCTCGGTCCGGCTCTGTTTACTTTTCTTAGCCACTCCTTTCGGGGGCTGCTTTCGTTCGAGAAGACATAAAATCCTATGCATTTTTGCCTGGTTGAGTAAACACCCGATCAAAAGTCTCGTCCTAACCCGAAAATTTCCAAACAACAGGCGAACAACGCGCATTGACGCGGCCGGAAAACTGGGGAGAACTATATGAGCCAGAATGCACCGCAGCAGCGGTGGCATCGCGCAACTCCTGGTGAGATCGGTTTATTGAGGCAAGAGGCCCACCAGTCACTATGTCCGGTAGGAGTGCAGTAGCAGGGGGTCGTGGTTGGTACAGCACGCCGATGAGCCACGGCGTCGTGACCCACCGGTGTGCAACACCAATAGCGGCCCCCAACCGAACGTTTACTAGAACATTCACGGTAAGCAGTTACTGGCACGCTTTTCGCCTGATTTGCGTCAATACACAATAAAGATGTCACCTGTATAGGTGGTGAATTTTTGAATTTTGTTATTGTCTCATTTATGTTAAGCTGGAGTCAACGTTTTTAATCTCAGTTTGTATTTCTTACGTGACGTAACCTCTTTGACAAGTGCCCGATATTACTGTCCTTTTGTTTCTTGTTTTGTTATCTGCTCAGGCACACTCACCATCTATATATTTCCTTACCTGCACTTATCGATAGTGTCATCTATCACCAATCGCAAGTTCAGGAGGTCGATCAGGTTGTCCAGCAGCACGTCCGCGTTCTTACGCGTGATGCCCCGGATGTCGGCGTACAGCACGAGCGTCTGACGCACCGTGAGCCTCCCGAGCACACTGTCGTGCGACGGACACAACCCGATCCGCTCACGCCACGCCGCGACGGTGGTGAGGTCCACGCCGCCGATGAGGGCAGTCCCACCAGAAGCAGGGCTCAACCCGGCCAGAACGTCCAGCATGGTGGTCTTGCCGCAGCCCTTAAGTCCCATGACTCCGAAGCAGTCGCCGGGTTCCACGGCAAAGGTCACCCCTCTAAGGACCTCCTTGGAGCCCGTGGTCTTCTTGAGATCGATGACCAGGAGCGCGGGCTTGGTCAGATCTTGTCCCTGAATGACCTTCTCGACGGCCGCCTTCTCTTCGGCCACGTCTGGACTCATGACCGGAGGCACTTGAGTAGTGCCTTGAGTAACTCTCTTCGTTGCCCACCAGCCTCGCATGGTTCCCTTTTCGAACAGGGTTAGCAGTACGAGTAAAACGGTTCCTTCGATTATCATGACCAGTAGCTCGAATAGCATGGAATCTCTGAAAAAATATGTTAGAACGGCTTAAATATGGCGATGAAGGACAGGCGAGCAACGCGTGCGTTTAAATATCCTAGTCAGCTTTCTTGTTAAATTATATTGCCCTCAGGAGATGGCAAAAACAACATTTATGAGAGGAATGTGACTACAAGTTCTGACCTCGACTACTGGCCGTCACTCTGCAAATATATATCAGCGCATAGGCGGATTGATGTCACCGGTTTCGCCATGCACTGAGTAAATTAGCAAGCTTGTACTATCAAATTGACTTTTGTGAATACTTGCCATAAAGGACTTATTGATGGCATGATTTTCCAAGCCCCCAGCCAAAGCTATATCAAACTGTTAACCATTTATTTCTTACTTGCTCCAACTCTACTTCGGGGGACGTATTGGAAAGAACACGCCCCTTTGGAGATTCGTACTGTGAATTACGCCTAAAAAACGAGAACAAAAAGATGAGTGGAACACAGTACAGGGCGAATCTTTCAACATAAATTTATTATAATGCACATAAAAATTGTGAAAACTCTACATTCACAAAGAGGATACACACAGATTAAAAAACTTTCAGCCTTTCCACTATGGTGAAGAAGGAAGACCAGCGAAGCTGTAGTATGGTGGGAATGAAGTAATGGCCGGCCGCTAGTCGGCAAGCCACAGTGGAAAGACTGGACAGCTACCGCCACCTAGGAGCGACTGCGGCAACCAGACAACCGTCAAGCCCGTTGTCTTATTGCCGCCGTCGCTCGTAGATGGCGGTAGCTGTTCAGAGTTTCGTGTCATCCTTTGTTTGCTGACGGACACGATGCTGGGGAAACTATAGCCCTTAAACGCTCCGTTGTAAAAACCCGTAGAAGCCGGACGACACTGGTGAATAACAGAGGCTTGGCTGATAAAGGCATGTTCGTTATCGGAAAGGGCAATAGAAGGAGCGCTGAAACAGACGGTCGACCCATGTGATTTAATCATGAAAGCTTCGTGTATTTCATGTTTCAGTTTTGTTTTAAAGCTCCCCCACAATCTTAGTTTCACAAAAATTTGGGTCGCATTCGCATCTCACATAGTGTACAGCCAAGTGCTCTATAATTCAGCCATTGATACCAAGCCTCTGCCATTCACCAATGTCGTCCGGCTTCTTCGGTTTTTTTTTTTTTTCATCTAAGTCTATCCTTTTTTTCGCATGCGCCGTTTTTACAATTTTCATATGTGTTAATATAAATTTCAGTTGAAAGTTACAATCTGTACTGTGTGCCACTCATCTTTTTGTCCTTGTTTTCTCCGGCGTAATAAAATCTATGAATCATCACCAACTAGGCCAACTCGCAGTCTTAATACCATTCAGGAAGTCTGTGCCCGGGGGAGGTATACAATTTTGAACAATTTAATAAAATGCTTTCAACTTAAGAGCTTTTTTAAACACTTGGAGGGGTTTATGATTTTTTCTGAATCATAACACCGGTTAACTTATCATTTACCGATTAACACCGGTAAACACTTGGAAGGGTTATGATTCTTTCTGAATCATAACACCACGGTTAACTTATCGAAGCACCACGATAAGTTAACCGGTGTCCTTTCTGAATCGGTGTCCCTTAGCCTCTCACCCTGAACTTCCACGGACAAACTCCTGAAACTATGAGTCTATAATACGGCCGAGGAATTGACCGAAGCCCATCTCACTGCACAATACGAACGGCTGTCCACTACCGCGACTGTCCGACACAACCTCACCTCTTTGCAGATAGGGTTTCCCTCCAGCCCATCTCTCAAACACTCTTTACCTCTTGACATTCGCCAATACCTTCATGTTTCTCCTATCCCCCGCAACATGCACCCCCATCACCACAAACAGAGAAACCTTAAACGCACCGAAGCCCTCCAAAAACGATTCGGCACCCGCAAGGATGTGGTTTATCGTCGCCGATGAATACACCCATTGCGATGCCTTTGCTCTCTCGGTAGTTAACAACTTGGGTTCCGCCTTAATTTTTGCCACGATTGCCCCCACACTCCCGGCGGAAGCGGAGGAGGTGGCTATCGCTTTGGCGCTAACCGGCCGGCACCTCAGCTAGAACAATTATCAGCTTCACCAAAACTGCTATCCGCAATTTCATGAAGGGGTGCGTCTTCCCCCACACCCTTCTCCTCCTTCTCACCAAACACCCTTTCTCCCACCCCGTCCACCTTATGTGGACCCCCGCCCACTCCTCCCTTCCCGGCAATGAGGCCGCCCACACTTCCGCCCGAGGATTGGCCGACCGGGCTGTGGGCCCCGGACCCCCTGAAATAGAGGGGGTACGGGGCCCACAGCCCGGTCGGGGCCCACATCCCGTAACCATCCGGCCCTGGGATCGGATGGTTACTTTCCATGAAGTTACCAATCATTATACTGGAGCGGCGCATCTACCCCCCCCCCCCCCCCCCCACACACACACACCCCTCAAGCTCAAGACTTCATATGGCCCCAACCCCAACCCTGTCCTTTACTCCTGCATTACACCCTGGCCTCTTCACCCCCTCCTGCGCTCTAGGTCAGGAGAGGGACAGACCTAGCTCATAATATTTGGAATTGACCGAAGGACCCATGGTCCCACGGGCCTGACATCACTACTTTGGGGCAGTGGGAAGCCACGCTTTTCAGCTCGGACCCTGTCCTTCAGGATAGGGTCACTCAACGAGCTGAACGGATCTCCGGGGTCCGAGATCTTCTTGCCACCCGGCGGGGTTGATCTCCCGCTCCTGTCCCGATTCCCAACCCTCCTAGACCAATAAACGTTTTCCCCCCTCCTCTTCCTTTTTCTGGATCATAACCTATACCGACCTGTTGACTTTTAATTGTTATGTATTGCATTAATAAATTACAACGTCGGGCCCTCCTGCCTCATGAATATCATCGTTAACTCAAATTGATCCCCGTCAGGTGACCACTTTTTGCTACCCTCCCCACGTGGTCTCAACTTTCAACAAAAGAGTGTTCACTGTGCCCGAACGTCCTCACCTGTGGAAAGAGAGGGGGCTCAGAGTGAGCACGGCCTTCTGGTCCAGCGCGAAGAAGGTGGCGCAACAGTAGCGTAGGCCGGTGAGCAGTACCGCCCCCGAGTCGGCGCTGTTCTTGAGATGGGCGCAGATGTCGTAGAGCTCTGACACGCTGCTCTCGGTGCAGTACTCGTTCTCCGCGGCCAGCTGGACCATCTTCGCCAGGGCCCAGTTGCCGCTGAAGGGTGGCAGCGGGTAGAGTAAGATCAGGTACGGGTCCCAAGGCATCTGGTCCTTGAGGAGCTCTGTGCCTTGCTCCGTGTTGATCAGAAATATCTGGTAGGCCATTGCAGTCAGGATCCCTGAGGGAAAAAAGTACAGAACACCACAGATGATCGGGACATCCGTGCGGAAGTACACTACTTCAAGCAACCAAGCCTTGAGAGCGAAACCAGGACGTTTGGAGACAAGCTCGGTCCTCATGAGACGAAGGATATGTTTGCACATACAGTTAGTTCCCAGTGCTGACCGTGCGTTATCTCTCAACGCTGAGATGCAGGTTTGAACCGGTAAAAGTCGAGGGGACTCTATAAGTTGTAGTAGCACCTAAGGCCCCTGTAAAAGTCGAGGGGACTCGATAAGTTGTAGTAGCACCTAAGGCCCCTGAATCAGAAAGGTATCTACACCTTTATTCAGCGGGAAAACGCACCGCACATGCCTTTTCCCAATAAATGTAGAGTATAAATTATAGCCAAATTCAGCCCAGAAATGTCTCGCCGAATTTAGCAAGAAAAGTTCTCTATTAGATTGAGCGAGACAATTTCTCTGCCAAACACTGACATCACGTGACCACCATGGCGTCACATGACATTACGTGACACCATGACGTCACGTGATACTGTGACGTGACCCGTGCCACGACGACCCTACATGAAACACACATGGGGATTCGCTGCGAACTCTCGTCAAAATGGGTTAAAAAAATGCCCTGTATAGCTCGCAACATTGACCAGCGCCGATTTAAAACCAGGTTTTCACAGACCTGCAAAGGTCCATATGGCGTTCACCACAACGAAGCCCGTAGTCATTGAATCCGCAACAAACGAAAAGAAGTACACGAAGGGCAGGCTGCAGTGGACGTAGACGATGTACAGCCCCAGCACGATCGGCGCTGCAGAAAGGAACATTGCGATCATCCATCAGAACCAATGGAACACAAGTCATCTCACCTATACTTCGTTTCACCTTAAGTCCACGCGCAGCCGAAGCTGCGAGCTGATGGGACCATGTCAAGAGCGCACAATCATGGTGTTCAGCGTGATCTTATACGTGTTCTATCATCGCTAAACCAATTATAAACGAAAAGGCCTAGCGACTTGTGCTTTTGAGTCTGCTTGATTGGTCCAATTACCACGTAGCGTTCACTCTCAGAAATAGGGAGTGCCGTACTCACACCCCTCTTCACATATATAACACCCCAAAAACTACAATTCAACGTCCAGTTCACTGACGTCAAACCGACGATACCAACTTTCACGAGCGGCTTGATAGTCGAGTGATACAACGTATTAAAATAACTAATGTGCACATTGAAGACTGCAAGAAAATGCTAAGTTTTGCTTGCAATGCTAAAAAACCTCAGTGGTTTTCGTTTTTTTTTTCTTTTTTTACTGTAGTCTTTGACACGTACATTTACTATTTAGTAAGTTATACCACACAGCTATAACGCCGCTGTTAAAAGTTGGTATCGTCAATTCGATGTCAGTAGACTGAACTTTAAAATCTAGTTTTGGGGAGTTATATATGGGACAAGGGGCCTGAGTACAACACCCTCTTTTCCTGAGACTTCGCTGTGCGCGTAAACCTGTACTGAATATTTAAGCAACCACGTCCGCAACCCTTCGCAATTGCTGTTCAACCGCCACTGTGAATGAAGCTATAGTCTTCCCTGCTGTCTGTCTGCGCGATCATAAAGAACGAAAGCTCTCTGGAACCAAATTGTGGACCACCAGCCTGATTAGAGCCGATGAAGTAGCGGCTACAGACACGCACTACAAATGATCTCTATCACGTAATTTGACTTTGATTTGTGCACATTATTTTACTACGTCAGACTCCCGAGTGCTGAATTTAATCTGGTTAGAATAAAGCTTTGCTTTAGCGTCAACGTGTTCAACAAAGAAAAAAGACAAGCGTTACGGAATATTTGATTGTGGGAGAAGAACGAGATCGACTATGCGACGGAGAATTTATTCGCGGCGTGCTCATCAACAAAGCTACCTGCTTCAGAGTTAAACCGATTTGTTTTAGCTTCGAACCCTTTATAAGCAAGCGGCTATATTCCGTTTAACTTTAGGGCGTACCGCAACGAAACTTACGAGCCCCATTAACCGATCCAGCGCCCCACGCGTGCCACGTGACTTCAGGCTCCGTTCATCGGCCCGTCCAAACGGAAGGTCATGGGACAAGCACCAAGCTATGAGTTTGCTCCAGTGGCTTGTAGCGTCCGTTGCGGTACATCGAAAGGTAAAACAGAGTATAAGCCGCGAGATCAGGAGAACTTATCTGCTTAAGCGCAAAGTTCAGTAGCTCCCACATAATTGCTGGAAAGACATGCTGCAAAAAGGACAAAGCATACGGGACTTGGAGCAGTTAACTGTAGTTTGGGTTATAATGCCACGAACGATTAAAGTGAAGACACAGCAACCTGCAGCCTAGGATCTTCTGTGCTAGAGAAACGAATGGTGCAGTGTATGAGCAAGTTAAAAAGATGCTGGCCATAAATATTCGTTTGCTCGATGCTCCCATTCTCCAAATCCTGTCGTGATTTACCATAACAACGTACTCTAAACATGATTCGATCCTAACCCCTGCTCGTTTCAATCTGGGTGAGCATCATACCAGCATGCATTGGTATATCACTACAGCGGGCACGTGCACCTTAAAGACCCTGAGCTAGCAGTTGTTTAGTGCACTGGCTAAATTCCTCATCTACGGTTGAGACACCAGACGAGCATCGTGGCTGACTAACTTCCGGCTGTATAACCATGCACGCAAAACAATTACAATTTAACATGATATGCTGGTACATGATATGATGGTCAAAGACAGCTAGAAGGCTTCCTTCAGAGCCAAAGAAATGGGTTCACCAACGCTCCCTTTCCTATCAATGATCGACACAGCTTTTTGAGTGATGCCACTTGTTCGTTTTTAAAGTTTCCAAAATATTGCAATGGCAATGCCGACAAATGTCAAACTATACTTCGTTTAGTCGACGCTACCAGATGAAGGGACTAATCAGACAGCTTCGAAAGCGCACCATCACGGTGTTTGTAATATTTCTCTATGTGTTCTATCATCGCTGAACCAATCACAAACATAAAAGGCCCAGTGATTTGCGCTTTTAACGCTGCTTGAATGGTCCCATTAAATTTTAGCGTCGGCTGCGCTTGGACTTGAGATAAAACGAAGTATAACATATCGTTCCTCCCTTCAGTTCATTCAACAATTTCTCTCACAACCCCCTTGAACCAGACTGAGTCAACGATATCTCAATGCTTGTTGGTAATTCCGCTATCATGGGAAATATGCGTAGGATGTGCCCACTATCGTAGGACAGTCTCGCTGAGCACAATCGTTGTTTCGGTAAAAATTGCGAGGGCCGAACAAACCTACAAGTACTTCGATGGCCGGCAACTTTGTAACCGGCTCTCACACCGGGCTCACAGTTCTTCCGGCCACCAGAGAGTAACGCTTGTGGCACCCACGGTCGTACAGCCCTTTGATTTCATTTCAATCAATCACTACCGTACATTCATTATTGAACTAACACTTCCGCGGCCACACTCCCTCTCATCTGACAAGACTACTTTAAATGCTACCGAATCTGCATCTTCAATACACGTTTTCAAGTACGGCCTCTGGGAATCCCAATCTTACTGTTGGTGTGTTCGCATTTCTGATAGTCAAGCTGGATGGATGGATGGATGAATAATAACGGCTGTACGATTTGTAACGGGTGGTAGCTTGCGCCACCTAGCCTAGGTGATGCAAGCTACCCAACGCGGACGCGCACTTTGATAAGGCCGCGGACGCGCACTTTGATACGGGACCAAAGCGGCTTCTACCCATAGTGGCCAGACAAGTTTTTCAAACATGTGGTCTTGCAAACGGGTATACGTGAGAAGAAAGACTGCGTAAAGCTCACCGATCGAAGCGAACGTGCTGTGACAGAACAGGACCGGGATGAACATGCAGATAATGGACACCAGACCCATCATCATGTCCCAGGTGTAGTTCGAGAGCCAATAGAGCAGCGGCGACACCCCTGAGATGAGTTGCATCTTCTTGGAGTTGCTCACTCGGTCGTCGATTGGGAACAGTACGAAGGCCGCCACGTTCACCGACATCGCGAGTGGCAGAAGGACCAGAAGAATTGTCCTTCCGGACAACAGCGCCGCCAGTTCCGTGGTGACGTTTATGCTAGACAAACGCCGGGAAGTGATGATCGTGTAGCCGTGCCTAAGAGGCTTCTGGACAGACAACAGGGTCGCATTAGAATCTCCCGACACTAGACGCAGCAGGGCTGTAGACACTGCGGTGAGGGACACCGACTGCGTGTGGTACACGTCCCCATCATACCAGGCCACAGCCTTGCCTTTCGACTCGTCGGTCTGGCCGGCAGAAAACTGGGCACCGATCAAGTAGCTATCATCTTGAGTCCGTTTGGTCTTCAGCTCTTCCAGAAAGCCGGACAAGTTTGAGAATTCCTTGACATTGTGTCCTTCCGGTTTTACATAGAGCCGGAATGCCCCCGCGGCCGCTGTGGACTTTTTGTCGTGCTCCAAGAATACATCGCCTTCCGGATGGACAAAGTGAAGGTTGTGGGGCAGAGCATCAGCCGCCAGGTTAACCTCTAGTTGACGTCTCGACGACTCCTCCGTTTTGCACAGGACGAAGAGCAACACTGTGGGGACGATCCAGCAGGTAACCGGTAGTGCCAAGTACTGGAGCATGTAGCTTCGCCGCTTCTGAAGCAGTGCCAGAAAGATCTGGCGGTTGTTAGGCTTACCGGCTCTCAAGTCGCACATTGCTTTTACGTGGGCTTCGATCTGAACCGATGACTCGTACTGTTCTTCCATTATGTGACTGATACCGGTGATTTTCTCCGTGGCGATCACCAGGTTGTCTTCGGATTGATCGATTAGCTCAGCAGCTGCGGTCTGCTTCATTTCCCGTTGCCGTCTGATTGACCTGGACATGGCTGCCCATTTTCCGGCCTCAACGGCGCCGGTATCCATCTCAAGAACAACGCGCATGAAGATGTCTTCCATGGTGACCACGCTCACCCTGAAGGAGGCGATGCCCAGTCTCTGTCCGTTGAGTTCGAATTCCCTGAGCACAGTCGCAATGGGAGCGTACCCGGTACGTTCGCCGAGACCCAAGATGATAAAGTCCTTTTAACCGGGAAGAAACCATGCGCCAGGGTTAGGATGCTACAACAAGTGAGGTACAGTTGAGATTCACAAAACTCCAATGTTATTTAATCCTATTCAAATGCCAACGATACTGCCGGTGCATAACTGTCATTGAAGGCTCAAGAAGATGCCGAGCTTCTGCCGCCATTAGAGTACTGCCATCACAGCGATTACCTGATCCAAAACCAGGGCGATATTTTCAGTTTCGGAGCCTGTATCAATTTTTCATCATACCATGTAACTGAATCAACTTAAATTGTTACTTGTGCTGTACAAGCGAGATCCGGAATTAACGTCGTTTCCAGCCTCTTTCAAAGCTGAGCAAGAAGCCGATGGTCGGATACTTCCCTTGGCTTCGAAGCACTAACTGTGATAGGGTTATAACTTATAATGTCAAAATATATCGCCGGTAGTATTTTTTATTAGGAACGTTGAATTACTAGAAAACAATTTTTTATGTGCCGGCACAAAACGCAAATGTCATGAAAAGTTCCCGAAAACCAATTAGAGCATTATTTCAGCTGCAAGACACATTTTATTTAGGTCCGAAACTAATATCTACATTGAGGTCGACGTATAAAAAAAAGTTCATTTTAAATACTTTTAGGAGGAAATTTGGTGTTCCTTCAACGTATACTCTAAAGTTTTTTGCACTTCGTGTGACGCAGATCAATATGCCATTCTGCATTTCGCGGCTAGATTTCGGTCTACACATGCGGATGTTACTGCAAATTCTAAAACGTCAACAATTAAATAATTATATAAACCTAAAAGAAGTACGGACTGAAACGTACGTTCCAGATCCCATCGTAAATAACAAAATATTGTAGGAAGTGAAAAAATTTATACACATGCGAAACCTTCACGACACACGCGCAAACACTCAAACGCGCGCACACATGCACGTGAATCGGATTATGGTGATTACTCAGCGGTCCCCACACGTCTGCATCAAAAGAGTTATGAAACCGAGAACAGTTTCTTCAAGGCTAACCTCTTCTTCAGGACTTTTAGGTGCATGGGTAACATATATTTGTGTTCTTCTAATTGCAGTCAAAACATTCCCGGTTCCTTCTTGTAACCATGAAATGAACTGCGAGACGCTGCACACTCAGTTACACTGCCGTGTTTAAATTCAGCAAACATACGTTCCGCTACATTTAGAAAAGGGTAATTATGTGACACTGTGCATCAGGTGACACCATGACGCCACGTACGTGAAACTAAATTCCCGCTAAATTTAGCGGAGAAAACTTATCTCTAGATTTAGCAAAATATTTCCTCTCAAAATTTAGCGGAGATCATTTTCCGGCGGAAAAATTCAACGGTTCTTGCGATGAACGCCACGTGATACCGTGGCGTCCCAATGTCACGACTCTGATTCAGCGCTAAATTGGGTGAAGAAATTTTGCCCGCTAAATTTAGCGGGCCACTGCGTACTCAAAACATGTTGCTAAAACACTCTTTATGTGTCCTTTTGTAACGTTCACTCTTGCAGCTCTGCATCCCTGCGGGCTTATACAGTAGTCGCGCGGTTGCCTACTGCGTGCCATAGCATGCGCGGTGATCTGCCGCAAAACTTCGCCAATAAGGGCTATTGCTGTAAGAAAGTGCTAATAAGGTCCCTCGATAGACCTTAGATACAGGTTCGGCAGTCCCGTACCGTGTGGCTTTGAAGCACGTAGGCATCGGGGACCTTCTGCTTCACGGTGGACATCAGGAGCTTCGCCTGGAACTTGGGACCCTTCTGAATGCGGACGTTGTAGCCGGACCCGTAGCGCCGCCGGATGAAAGCCAGCGTGCCGTAACACTTCTGGCCCCCGTAGCCCAAGATGGCGACCCTGTCGCTAAGGGCCTCCACCTCGTCCACGTCCGTGGTACCTATGATGATGCACGTGTCCTTCTTGATGCGGATCAGCTCCTCCCAGACGATGACGCGGGACACCGCGTCCATGCCGATGGCTGGTTCATCTAAAAGCAAGACCCTGCGGGAAGAAAAAAGTATAGCAAGCGCGCTCTCGTGAGTTGCCCATACAGATACGCTCAAGCTACAAGCAGAGCGCGTTGCCTCGAACAAAGCTTACACTTTATAGACTAGAGCGCTTCCACATCGACATAGGCTGTAAGCGTGGGATCTATAATGTTGCAGCTTCAAACCGTGGTCGCACTGCCAATACATCGTACAAAAGTCTGTAGAAGCTGTCCGAGGCGTGTTTTGTTTCTTGTATGACGATTCTGCCACATTGGTCATACATAATTTGACTTTAGACATGTTCGAAACAGACACGTACGTAGCAAACGTACTCCAAAGGTGTTTGAGGCGTGTCCGCAGATGTTTCTGTCATTGTGTCTGCAGGGAAACTACGTGACTCTAACCTAATGCGTGAGCAGTGCGGCTGCGCGGCTTTAGCAAAGGAACAAATTTATTACCACAGTACAACACAACGGGCATCTATTTCTTCACTCAGAGTGCTCGCATCGTCGGTCGCTGTAGCAGAAAAAATGCACCCCCCCCCCCAAAAAAAAAAAAAGAAAAGAAGGAGAAGGTTATCAGACAAAAGCCAAAATCTATCAAGCCTCCTGATTCAATGCATCGCACAGATGCTCCCCTTTGTGAACAGAATGCTGGAACATCCAGCCCCACTAGAAACCACTTCATAATGCCCGTCGCTTGAGTCATCCGGCGCACAACTCTGCCCCGAGATTCTGCTTGACGACGGCTTCTTGTCCGCCTTCAAATGGCGGATCACCTATTCTACACTAAGCGAGTTTCAACTTCCCGACAATGGGTTTCAACTGGAGCTTCGCAGTGCAAGGTACATTCTGAACGTTTTAGCCCAAGTGGGGGAGGTCTTACCACAACTGGGCTGTACAATTCCGCCATGAGCCAATAAAACTTGATTAAGCAAACAGAGAAGTTAACCAAGAAACAATCAAACCCAACGACTGACCTAACACGAAAAACAACAAAAGAAAGGGTCTGGACAGCTTTGTTTTCTTTCCACGTTTGGTTAAAAAGAAAGAAAATGGCACACTTGTTCACTCTCACGTTCACGTTCACTCTTAAGGAATTTCACTTTCGAACAGTTCGCGGGAAAATACGTTATATTAGAATAGAATATTTACAGCACAAAACTATGTTATTGCGACGTGTGAAAACTATTAAAACAAATAATGTTGCGCTATTTGTTTTTCTGTGATTCGAACCGGGGCGTTATATGTACTTACTTCGGACAGGTGACCATCGCAATGGCGAGGTCAAGCTGTCTCTTCTGCACCTTCGTCAGCCACAAAGACGTGATACCGGACACGTCCGAGAGCTTGAACAGGCCCTCCACCTCCACGATCCTGGTGCGCAGGGCGTCGTTGGAGAGCCCGCCGATGTAACCGAAGAACCGCAGGTGCTCCTGGACTGTGAGGTCGGCAAAGAGCACGTCCGTCTGCGCCACCATGCAGAGTTCCGAGCGGGCCCTGGCCGTTTGCACGTGCATGTCGTATCCGTTCACGATGACTTGTCCGCCACTCGGAACCAGGTTACCAGACATGATGTTCAACAGCGTCGTCTTGCCGGATCCGTTGGGCCCCAGGATCGTCATGATCTCGCCTGTGAATGCTTTGAAGTTGGTGTCGTGCAGCACCGACCTCTGACTGCGGTCGGCGTCGAGCCTGAAGGAAGCAAGGGTTTAAGTTACGCATGGGCGTCATACAATACACGCGAGTTAGTAAAGTCAATTGATAGTACAAAAAAAAATGTGTGTGTGTGTGTGTGTGTGGGGGGGGGGGGGGGGGGGAGTTATGCGTGAAATCAACGACGGGCGCATCTGGCTCGCCCCAGCGAAGGATTCATTATCAATTTCGACCCCCTGGGGATCTTCGGACATGTAACGGCATGATCGTTTAGTTAGACGCAGCGTTCTTCAAAATAAATTGCCGCCTTATCGCTAACAGAATTCAAACCTGGCAGTTCCGTAGACCAACAATTTGCCTCGAAGCCATCATTTTATTTGTAGTGTCTTTGTTTGCGAGTTTAAACTGCGCCCAACGAGATTAAACACCACCAACCTGACTTCCACTGACGGGATCAGTTTAAAAACTTTTAAAGACGTAAAGTCGACTGGTAACCACTCGAGCTAAAGAATATCTATTCTTTGATTTCATTTATCCATTTAGTTTTTCAACAAACAAATTTTTTTAACAAAATGCTTGCGAACTATCTGGGCATCAGTATCGGTACGCCGTGCCGCCGTGCGAAAGTACCATACAGCATGCATGGGGCACCATCATACTAAAAAGCGAATCCCATGGACAGCAAACAGAATTTTTTTTTAAAAGCCGTTGGCGAACATCTTAAAAGAAGACAGTATCCCAACAGTTCATCCAAAGGCGCAAGTAGTTAATAAAATAGCCATGTATGGTAAAATATTATACTCTGGGATGAGAATTCTCCTGCCAAGAACATGCACGCTACATGCAAGAGGGGAATCTAAACACGTCGCCACCCTACTCGCTAGATCGACCGTCTCTGTTTTCCTCTAAACGTGTCATACTGTATAGATCTACTTCGGTGCTACGAACCTATTCACGAAGACGGCTCCCTCGGCGTCCGTCTTGTACGGCTCAAAGTGCACTCCATCTGGAAGTTTGGGCGGAATGAACGTAAAGGCTCCCTGCCGTCCTGGGAACCAGTAGCGTAAGGTAAACGGGTACCAGGGCGCCAGGGGTACCCCGACAACCCAGGGGAGCACGTTGCCGAAGTACCAAATTAGAAGGCAAACAAAGGCGATCCATGCGAGCATCACCATCCAGATGTCGAGCATGGTCACGTTGTCCAGCTCCAGAACGGGGGTCGCCACGGAGCCCAAGGAGTAGTGTTCGCCTGGCAGAAGCGTGGGAAGCAAAAGAACCGCCTATGACATCAGTTCACAAAGGTTAAACTGACTTTACCTGACGAAAGAGCTGCGTGAGGTAACTATAATTTCAGGTTTTTTTAATTACTTTCGGCCGTCCCGTACTTGCTAAGTGGAAATGAGAGCTCAGTGCGGGACTATGAAGGCGAGCTAGAAAAATCTGCGTCTGTACATAGAAGGCTAAAGATTTCACCGACTGTGCATTTAGGCGGTGCATTTTACCTGGAGCAAGTTCAAGCTCCGTTTTTGTGAAAAAATTAGACCACCAAAGGTGGAGCGATATGGTGTTCGCAGACGAGCGAGGTATAGCGATGGTTTGTAACTTGTGGCGTTTTGCAGCTCTCGGGTCAATTATAAATACTTTGTCAGTAAATACTAATTCAATTACCGTAATCTACTTTATGTGTACTTCGTAACTGGAATATTCTTTCTTTTTAATATTAAATGTAATATATTACAAGAGAAAGCAGCAGTTCACTCTTATCTCAGGTGCCGTATATGAAAAGTATCACTTCGGGAGACAATTAGGCAATAAAAAGGTGCAGGGAATTGTACCTATATCTCTCGAGTACATTGTAACTTACGTCCGGAAATAAACATAGTTTCTATTCCAATTACAATATCGAGTGTTACGTGACATTAGTATATATTCGAACAATGATCCCATTGTTTATAAACAATTTCCGCGTGTCAACATCTTCCAGGGAACTCTGCATAGGGAATTATTACAATACACGGAAGGGTGAGATACTTAGCAGCGGAGATAACGTGCTGACTGAAAGATCAAACATGCGCTGCTACACTGAACGTAATATTTTACATGTTTGTAAGCAGAAAATATCGCATTTTCAGGAACAGCCTTTTTATCTGAACCTTTTGAATTCGTTAGGCTAATAAGGTAGATATTACCATTTTGTTGTGCGTGCTTTTTGTGGACACGTTTAGTCAATTGGTAGAAAACTATCCTCGTAAATAAAAACGAGCGTTCCAAATGCTGAAATACAACGGACGATTCTTACCGACCAAGTTGGCGCAGCCCATGATCCTGAAGCACCAATGCAGCCCCATGCACGGAAGTACAGAGGTGATCAGCTTGGTCGGGCGACCCAGTAGGATGTAGTGCGCCGACCGACCCTTGAGCAGATCCTCGAGCGTGTACCAGGGCACGAGAAAGGCCGACAGCCAGTACAACAGCGCGAACACCACAGCAGCGCTTGGGTCGGAGAAGAAGAGCGAAACCAGCATTGCGTTCGTGATATACTGCCCGCAGAAGATGAGGAAGCAGATGGCCGGTACCAGGACGTTGATGCCGCTCAAAAAGCTTTGCGTCTCCCGGTCCTTATGGTTCTTAATCGCTAGCATGTAGACAATGACGGAGACGCAGCTGAGCACGCCGGTCACCATGGCCGCCAGAAAGTGCCCCAGCCAGTAGACACCGTTTTTTAGCCCCACCAGACGGAGCTTCTCGCGCATCCCGTTCTGCGTCTCGTCCACTAGTCTTCCCACCAGGATGCAGAAGGGCACGCCAAACCCCATGCCGATCCGCAGAGGCATCATGCCTCTCATGCTCGGTGCGTCCAGAGGGTACGGTCCCTCAGGGATCCTCCTGGTTGCGATGCTGTACGCGCGCTCAGAGGAGCCCTTCAGCCTTCGCACGTTGTCCAGATGGGCTCGCGCTAGTGCTAGCTGGCAGTAGGCTATCGAAGACCGCTGAGTCATGCTGTCCGGAAGGGGCTTAAAGACGCCGTAGCCCTTGTGTCGCCGCGAGAGGTAGGCGGGGTCTTCGTAGAAGCCGACGTTAAAGGTGAGGTCGTCTGGGCGGTGGTTGGAGGCGTTGAAAAACCGGACCGTGACGACGTTTTGCTGGGGTCCTCGTTCGGGAACGGTGGAAATGTTTCGGAAATGAATGAGCAGGTCTGGGACGTTCGCGAAACCTCGCAGCGTTGTGCTGGTTGAGGCGAAGGCGGCTTTGATCAGGACTTCGGCTGCGCCACCTACCGGGGTGTATAGCACCTGAGAGAGAGAGGCAGAGTCACTTTATGAAATCCGCAGTGTTTTACATAGCGGTATACACCATTCCTATAGCGCTTCAAACTCGGGCGAATAATACCGGGCGCATGCACGTCGTCTGATATTCCACAGGAAAAAACTATACTCCGTTCGTTTATCTTTATGAAGCGAATCAAGCAGCACCAAAATTGTGTATGGTCGCGGCACTGGTCGTCTTTTTTGCGTTTGCTATTATAGACGAAATTAATCCTGCACAGTTAATGCACCGCGATTCTGCACTTTCTGCTCTGCTTAATAAGGTTAGCCATTAATAACAATCCCACAAAAAAAAAAAAAAAACGTTGTGAGAATGTTTTTATGGCGCGGCTTGGTTGACTCTCTCTGTTCATAGCGTATAGTATAGCGCGTATGCTCAGAACGTATAACACAGCCGTAGGAAAAAGATGGCAGCGCGCAGAAGGTGATTATTGGAATAGCCTATAGGCTATAGACCTCTGCATCGCTTATCCCTCGGGCGAAAAATGCTGAGTCACTGAACTGTGGACGCATGCGCAGCGTCCTATATACCGCACATCAGATCAACAGTGCATGCTCAGAAGGTGTTCCACAGCTCAGCAGAGAAAGATGGCAACGCGCAGAAGGCAATTTTTGCACTCAACTATGTGACGTCACTCCGCGGTGGTGGCGCTTCGGGCGCACTAGCGCGGGGCGTGGGCGGAAGTCGCCATGCGAAACAAGCATTCCTGTGTTACTGTTTTTTTTTTTTTTTTTTAAGAAATTTTTCTAAGTTTATCCTTTTCGTCAGAACGCTGCGACCGGGGCTGCACCAAAAAAGCCGGGAAAGGCGTGAAGATCAGTTTTCATGTGTTTTCTGCATGATCGGTTCGTCCAAGAACGTGGATAGGAACCGTGAAAAGGGAAAACTAGACACCGTCGGTCAGCGGATTGCTTGAAAGAGAAGAACTCTGGGTTAAATTCACGGATACCTGAGTTCGTCAGATTTGTTTGTTTTGTTCCAACATAAACGCGGGAAAAACTGTCAAGTTGTCCGGACTACCCACAGACCACGTTCAGTGCATTTTCACGTTCAAACGGCCGTCTGATCGTTCAAACTGTCGTCTGCTCTTTCGAACTCGATCAAACTGTCGTCTGCTCGTTCAAAAGGACAGCGGCCAACAGACAAAACGTTGCGATAAATGCAGGCCTCAAAATACTTTTTTTTTTTTAAGTTTGAAGGGTGTTTGTAGGTTTTGCGTAAACAGTCGATACAAGGATATGTTGATAATTGTTAACAGTGGCCATCACCGACTTGTTATGGCTGATTCACTTGGTTCGATTCTGCTTGCGATTTTCAGTAGTGACGTCAAGCATCGCAGCAACAAACCACGCTTTTGCTGTCTCAGCGACGCCGCGCCTAAAAATAGCAATCAGAATCTCATCATGTTGAGGATGATTGAGCGTTTAATGGCGCAAAAAGCAACATAGACCATGCTGCACAAAAAAAAAATAGTTAAAAAGGTCCACAGTAAAAGAACAAAATTGCTGTGAAAATCTATAACTGGTGTAGGTAGCCAGTTTGTTCAAAAAATCTAAAATGCGACCGAAAGGAACTAAATGTTTACCCAGCAGAAAGGCTAGATGAAATAGAAACTATCGGGAAAGTGAAGAGAAATTTGTTCCACATTCTTGATCAAAGAATTTGCAGTGCCATAAAATGTGCAACACAGTTTCATATTCACCATAATGCTCACAGAGTGGAGTGTCCGCACCACAAAGAAGATATCGATGGATCACACGTAAATGCCCAATTCTCAAACGACACATTAAAACTTCACGGCGACTTTCTTTATGGTGCGAACTGGCTCATACTTCCAAACGGACGATATGTAGCTTATTATCTATTTCTTTGTCCCCTTCTAGCTGCCAGATATTATGAGTTACCTTTTTTGAGAACTGGTTTGAAATCTCCTTGAGGCAGCTAGAACGGGTCTTTCCAGAGCATCCTTAACAGAGGCTGCTAGCCTCTCCGCCTTCTCATTACCTGGAATTCCCACATGACCTGGTACCCAGCACAGCTTGATACTGTATCCCATTTGGAAAGCCAAGTTTAAATCCACACGTACTTGTTGCACATGTTGATTCTTAGAATCATTGAGGGAACAGACAGAGAGAATAGAACTCTGGGAGTCCACAATCTAGCTTTCCTGATAGTGCCGCATAATATATTGTTAGGAAGAAAAAGACGAGGAACGGTTGGGTACGAGGGAACGTGCGGCTACAACGAGGGGCTGTGTTGTTGCCTTGCGAACAGTTCACGATACATGTCGATTCCACTTTCTCGCTGACATTAAATCATCCCCACCCCCCCTTTCACACCTTTTCAAGTGGTGGAGATGCGGTCATTCCCCAACCCCTCGCTCCCCTCCGGGTTTCCCACGCCATCGTTCTCGAACTTCGTAGCGGCCGCAATATCAACACCATGCCTGACCAAGTCCGAAACGCCATCGTCGAGCCCGGACAGCCTGCCCCTGGAGCCACCACCCTAGCAACCGTCAAGAACCGGCAGCGGGACCCACCACTTTTTGAGGGTACACCAAATTCCGATGTCCACGACTGCCTCAAGAATAACGAACGGGCAAGTCTCCACAACCGTTTTGGCGACTCTTTCAAACTCGCGAACGTTTGTTGCTTTTGTTTTTCTCAGAGACACCGCTTTGCAAAGGTTTGAAAATCATGAAGAAAAAAATGAAAGCCGTTTACAACTCCCTGTAACGCCGAATTAGAGAGCAGCTCTTGAGGAGGAGGAAGGAAGGGTACTGAGGGGAGGGTATACCCCTCCTCCCTCCTTATCCCCTCCTCATCCTGCCTGCTACTCCTCCCTCCGAGCGGCGTCGGCGTCGCCGTCGCCGTCGGCGTAATTGTGAGGTCACGTGACCCTCATGACGTCGCATGACCCTCGTGACCTTACGGGGGTCACGTGACCTCACGGGGGTCACGTGACGTTACCGGGGTCACGTGACCTCACGGGGGTCCCGTGACCTCACCGGGGTCACGTGACCTCACGGGTGTCACGTGACCTCACGGGTGTCACGTTACCAGGGTCACGTGACCTCACGGTTACGCCGACGGCGACGGCGACGGCGACGCTGCTCCAGCCGGAAACGGGCGCCTAAGAGCTGCACTTTAAAAAAATGAAAGACGTTTACAATCACCTAAACGCCGAATTAGAGCGCAGCTCTTGGGGAGGAGGAGCGGAAAGTATGGAGAAGAGGGTATGCCCCTCCTCCTCATCTGTACCCTCCCGTCCCCCTCTCCTGCTCGACTCCCATTTAGGGGTAATTTTCCCGCTAAATTTAGCGGGAAAATTTTTTCCGCAAAATTTAGCGGAGAGTTTTTCCCGCTAAATATAGCTGGAAGAATTATAGGCAAAATTTAGCGGGGAAATTTTCCGCTAAATTTAGCGGGAAAATTTTCCGCTAAATTTAACGGAAAAAATTTTCTGCTAGATTTAGCGTGGAAATATTTCCGCTAAATCTAACGGGGAAAATGTTTTGCTAAATTTAGTGGGGAAGTTTTTCCGCTAAATTTAGCGGGGAAATGTTTCCGCTATATTTAGCGGGGAAAGTTTTCCGGTAAATTTAGCAGGGAAATTTTTCCGCTAAATTTAGCGGGAAGATTTTTCCGCTAAATTTAGCGGGGAAATTTTCCCGCTAAATTTAGCGTGGAATCTTTTTTTACTAAATTTAGCGGGGAAACTTTTCTTCTTTTTCCGCTAAATTTAGCGGGGAAATTTATTCATAATGCAACGCACAGTGACCCTCGTGACGTCACACGTGACGTCATCATGGAAAATGTTCCATAATGTACCGCACGGTTACGCCGACGGCGACGCCGACGCCACTCAAGCCGGAAACGGGCGCCGAAGAGCTGCGCTCTAAAACAAGCAAGTAGAAGTTACGGCATATTATTAATCACATAATTACGGGAGGAAAGGTTCCCAATGATTGGAAACTAAGTAAAATGAGGCTAATATATAAAGGGAAAGAAAACAAAGGCAACATTAAGTCATATCGCCCGATAACGGTAACTTCAGTTCTATACAGATTAGCTATGCAGATAGTAAAGCGTAGAATGAATGGGCAGAAGATATGCAAATACTGGGCGAGCTCCAAAATGGATTCCGAAGAGATAGAATACTGGTAGATAACTTAATCGTCACCACTCAATGTATAGAAATAGCAATGAGAAACCATACTCCTTTGTGATTAGCTTTTTTGGACATCAAAGGAGCGTACGATAATGTGAGCCAGGAAAACCTCTGCGGTCAGCCGAAGGAGTATAACTTAGATGCAAATTTGGTTAAGTTTCTTCAGCAGGTGTACAGAGACAGCAAGGTAGTTATAACATGGGAAGCAGAAACTACACAACGCGCAGAAATATAAAAAGGGCTCAGACAAAGCTGTCCACTGTCACCTCTACTCTTCATGATATTTGCCTCGAGATCGAACTGAAGGTCGCGCTACTTTCGCGCTATCATCATCATCAATGTGTGGATAGGAAGATGGCTGCCCCAAAGGCTATCTGCGGTCGTGGCCAAGAACCTGCAGAATATCGCGAATATTGCCTCGTACAGTATCATTGTGAAAGAAATTTCAACAGAAAATGGTCCCATACTATTCATGGCCTCAGTGCACTACCTACTGCATCGAGGTGGGGTCAGTTTTTACCACTGATCTCTATGACAATTGCTGGATCGCGTTTGCCCGCTCCGCGAATGCGGCCACTGGCGGCCATCTTTTTGGTAGAGTTATATTACCCCTAGCAAAGGTACAGCTGCTGCAGCCACCACCTACCCCGTTGGCAGCCACTATCATCCATCCATGGCAGACAGCTTTGTGGCAGTTGTGGTGGCAGGCTGCCATCAAAATAGCGTGGGTGATATTTCGTGCTTGATTGAAATTGTTTGATGAAACATATTTTTGAAACCCGACGTGAACGGTAGCCCGATCTTCAAGGACTCGGTGAAAGTTTCACGAAATCGCAGCACCGGGGAAAAGCAGCACAGCACGCATCGAAAGTCGCATCGAAAGTCGCATCGAGAAAGAATCATCGAAAGCAGACGCCGGTACGGAGTCTGCGAGTCTGCTTTCGATGCGAGCTGCGCTGCTTTCCCCCGGTGCTGCGCTTTCGTAGAACTTTCCCCGGGTCCTGAAAGATGAGGCTACCGTTCACGCCGGGTTTCAAGACTCTGCTTCGTCGAACAACTTCAATCAAGCACGAAATATCACCCACGGTACAGTGTACAAGATACACGGCTATTTTATGGCAGCCTGCCGCCATAGCCAATAACCTCCTTGCGCCATAGCGCTGTCCGCCATATTACTCTTATGGTTAGAGATAATATAACTCTACCAAAAAGATGGCCGACCGTGGCCGCATTCCCGTCCATAAGTGGAGCTGGTCAAACGCGATCCAGCAAATAGACATAGAGATCAGTATTTTTTACCGATATCCAGCGGCCGGCGCGCTGAGGAAAGAGTGGCTCCCTAAGTTGACATCTGATTCACGCGATGGTTTGCTCTAAACATTTCACTGCCGAAGACTTCAAACCAACCATGCATGACAAACAAGGTAAGTGGCAAAATAAAACTGTTTACATAAGTGTCACGAGTGGCCCAAGGTATGGTACGCGTAAAGCGTGCGCGTTGATACTCGCTCGCTGCTGCGCAGTCTGATCGTCCTGTGTGTTCTCCCGCTGCGGTGTTTTTGGAGAGGATTCGAATGCCACGAACTTCTTACTGCTTAAGAATCCGACTTTTGAAGCATTGTAGAATTGTCACTCCTACGAGCCCCCTCACACAATGCCCCACTAAAGGAGGCATCGACTGCAGCGGAAGTGACTCGCTCAGTGCCTGCGTGTACATACGTCGGACGCACCTGATCAATTTTCTCCAAGTTCGGTCGGAAGTACACGGTAAGTAGGGCTGATGGCAACAGGTCAATCTACCGAAGGAGCAACAGGGACTATCGAGCCTAATCAGTTACTTGTTTATACTCCATGAATTTTGCTTACCCTCCGTGCGACGAAGATTTCGTGCCACTTTGCTTGAAAAACAAATTTTGAACGGCAAATCACGCTACATGAAAATGGCATGATTACATCTAAGGTGAACAGCTCACTAAAGGACTTGGGTGCCACGTACGAAGCTCGAGCCATTCTTTTTCCGAAGTAACCGCACCGCCTACCGCAAAACTCTTCGCGAGCCCCATATTTTCGAGAATTACAAAATTAGCGAAAAATAAAGGCACGCGAATACCTCTCCTGTTTTGGGGCCTAAATTCAAGTCTTTACGATTCGCGAGTTAGTGGCCGCGAAGAGGTTCCTATGCCTAATTGTCAAATAATTGGGATCGCAAAAATAACGGGTTTTACATATGCAGCTTTTAAAACAATCGGGAGGATGAATTGTGCGATTCTCTCAAAGACGAATCCGGCAGTTTGAGTTACAAATAATAGTTATTCGGCAGGGCGAGTGCACGAAAGTTCATCAATCGTGGCACCGTTCGTGAGTTTCAGATCCACAGTGTGGGGATTCCTGCTGAGAGCCGACGACTTCAGTACGTAACTCCGCACGTGTACGCTCGTCGACGTGGTGGTTGGGGCCACAACGCTGCGCTCAATAATGTGCCTGGCTTTCACAAGCTGTTCGCCTTCGAGAAGGCACCGCTTGGTGCCTCTATAATAGTATGGAGGTACTATTATGGTACTCCATAATAGTATGCAACGACACTGAAACTGAAACAAATAACCGCATTACAACAACCACAGTAGCAACATTATATAAGCATGCGGCTTGGCATTCCTTGCCTTCGAGTGTTTCCACTCTCGTGGAACGATACAATATTTTCAAAGAAACAAGCAGTCACAACGTAAATAGCGCAGTTTACTCGAAAAGAAGCCTTCGTCGTCGAGGATCCATGTTTCCAGGTACGCCGAGAGCAGCCGACGTGCGGCGGTATCCACACTAGTAGTGCTTCCAACATCGGCCGCACGGTGGCGACTTTGTTTGATCTCGAGTCAAATACCCCAGTTAAATAAAAAAGAAATTAGAGCAGAGGAACTTAGGTTTTGATGTGAGTTATATGGACGGAGGGAGAAATGTAGTGCATGTAATATCAGGAATGATGTATGCGGACGACATAGTACTTACGGCAGATAACCAGTATACGTTAGAGAAATGAGCTGGAATATGTGGAGTGGAAGGGGACACCTTAGGCATGAGTTTTAGTAGTGACAAGTCTAGAGTAATTGTGTATAACGACGAAAAGAGGGAACCCTTGAGGATACAAGACATTGTAATAGACTATACAGGAAAACACAAATATCTGGGAGTCTGACTCATTGAGGAAAGAAAATATATAAAGGAACATGAGGAGAATATAATTAGAAAAGGGAAAAGAAATGCATCTTTTATTAAGCTCATGGCGCTATGAAACTATGAAAGGTATGAAGTAGTCAAAGGTATTATGAAAGGAGTGATTGTACTAGGACTGTATTTTGGCAATAGGGTTCTGGTGCATGAAATCATAGGTTCAATCAGGATTAGAAATTCGACAAAGGAGCGCAGGCAGATTGGTATTGGGAGCACGTGGAAAAACACTAAATTCGGGAGTACAGGGGGACGTGAGCTGGTCGTCTTTTTGAGAGCAGAGAGGCAATTAGTAACTTGAAATTTGAGCAAAGGCTGACCGAAATGGATGATACGCGGTGGGCACCGAAGGTATTGAAGTATTTATAAATAAAACGTTTAGACACAAAATGGACAAACCGAACCCGAAAGCTTACATTAAAATACCTACACTTAGCAGACTACTGAAGCGGAAAAAGAAGTGAAAGAGGCAGAAAGAAAAATGTGGGAGGTAAGAATGCAAGACAAATCAGCTCTACCAATGTACAGGACACAAAAACATGACATAAAAAAGTAAAATGTGTTTGCCTATTCGCTGGGAAGTTCTTTACTGTTTGAGGCGAGAACGGGAGTTTAAGGACGTGGACGTATAGTGCTAAATTTCAGGGGACAGACACATTATATGCTGTCTGCCATGGTAGGAGCGAGACACAAGAGCACTTGGTTTTGAAGTGCACGGGGCTTCACCCTGCCCTTCCTGAAGGAGCGACAGATTTGGCCGGGGCCCTCAGTTTTGCTGGCGACGATAGAAGGACGGAAGGGAGAAGGATTAAAGTCACAAAGAGGCGATTGGAAGATTGGTGGAAATTATCTAGGGAAAATTGAATGATGCACAACTAACTAGCACAGCTAGGGGACAGGCGGGACAGAGAAAAATTGGGACTCCCTCCCGCGTGGTACCGGCCCAAAGTCTCAAGCCTGTCTCCCAGTGGGTCCGGTGCAGGGGTAACGCCAACAAGGTTTGACCAGAGAAAAATTGGCGAGTCCCTCGCCGGGGGAAAGAGGCGGGGGGTGATGTTTCTAGGGTTTGTTTGCCCGATCCTTCGAAGGGCATCCTGGTGATATCCCACACTGCCTGGTGATAGTTAGGGGGAAACAATTGGCTTAGAAGGGCGGGAGGAATCATATGTTTGTCTTTTTTTTTTACTTAGGCTAGGTGGCGCAAGCTACCGCCCGTTACAAAGGGTATAGCCTATAATTATAATGCAATTAAATGCAAATGTGCATTTAATTGCAAAGGTGCGAGCTGTGTTCGGAGATTTTTGTTTCTCCTTTGCCCCTCTTGTTCCCCTTCTCCAGGGATCATTTTCATCATAGCCTATAACATTCATCCATCCATCCGATCGCCCCAGCTCCAGACATTTCAAAAAAGGTATATTAAAAAACTTTGGGGGACGGGGTATCCCGCTTCTTCACTATCGTCACCCCCTCCCCTCTCCATCTCTCTCTCTCTCTATCTCCTGAACATTTTCTACGGCACTTCCTGGCCCCTACTTTTTTTGTTGGCGTGGGTTTTGATTGTATTTTTTATTATTATTTTTTTACAGGTTTCATTATTTCTCTTCCCCCACTACCCAGACCGCCTCTTGTTGACCCCGGTAGCGCTGTTGACAGTGGCGGAGATTTAGACCTCAAATAACTCCTTCCCAAGGTTGTGATACGTCACTTTGTCGTCACCGATAACTTCCACAAACCACGAGTCTAGCTACGAGAAGGTTCAGAGCCCGCCTAGTGTCAACCTAGACAGCATTGACTCTAACGAGGTGTAGGGATGTAGGGACACGGGGGCGCGACGTCATAAGTGCAGCCGTTCAATCGACTGGTCCCACGGTGTCGCTCGCGCGCGCTCCGATGCAGAGCCGTATATTGGGAGAGTTTGGCAAATAGGCGGAGCAAAGGCCGCCGCCAGCGCCAAATATTCCCCCCGCGTTTAGAGCGTAAACTAAATATGCGACAACGCGTCGACCAATCAGCAAACCGCGACGTCACAATATTGGAAACAACATTTAAATCGTGGAATAGAATTATTCAATCTCGGCGTCTCGTTGGCAATGGCGTCAATAGCAAATCCGCAGCAATGATCGTTGGGTGACCAAGGCATGAACGCATTGACTGCGGCTACCAAGGAACTATTCAAATCGAGCTAGTAATCGAGACAGTAGTCCGGCGTCTGCGCTTCTTTCCGGAAAAAAAAATATGACTGGTGAGTGAGCACTAATCTGATCAAAGAGAGAAGACGTCGGGATCTCCGGTGACACAGAACGGCTCTGCGCTGACGCCCGGTTTCGCTGAACGCAGTGAAAAGAAACATACAACGTTCAGAATACACAACTCACAGGTGTCATGCTATTCTGCGAGCGCGAGCACTCCGCTTCTGTTCCCTGCTCCGCCGCTCGAGTGTTCGTACTGGGGAAGAATCTTTCGAAGCTACCAGCTCGCGCTTGTAGCCTCTGCGGGTAGCCCACTTCGACGTACGTGTTGCGTGATTCTCTTGCTTGCCAAAGCGGCAAGCGACAGACCAGCGAGCTATACTCTGTTTCATACTTAGCGTGCAACGCTGTCAAAGCTACTGGCGCGAGCGCGTGGCTTCATCTATGGTTTTGTTTGCGCTAGAACGCGTGCAAATGATCAACGAGATCAAGCCCCGCGCTCGCGCCAGTAGCTTTGACAGCGTTGCACGCTAAGTATGAAACAGAGTATAGGAACCGTGCAAACTGTTTGGCTTGTGTGTGTTGCGCACGAGGTGAGTCTACTACGGAACTTGTTGACGCACTGATGAGTGATACCAGAAAGGGAGCCGCACAGAGTCGGGCTCTAGTCGGGCTCCGCACCGCAACCACGCAGTTTGCTCTGGTTTGGAACGCACGTTCGTTTATTGCACCATTGAATGTGGACGTAACGGAAACCTGACATGCGCCAAGTTTTCAGTCACCAAAAGTTATACGTTTTCAGTCTCCCCTCGACTTAACGGCTCTGCTCTGATAAAGCTCGCTACGACTTTGTGTTTCACAATCTCGCTGAAATTCCGGAAATATGTGGCACCCCCAGCGTCTGCTTTACGCATCGTGACGTTCAGATGTACGGCACCTGAAATTACCCAAGAAGCGAAGAAGAAGTTGACGTTGGTTTAACAGCAGTTCGTGATTTCAGAAAGCAGAGAAGGCGGTAGGAAAGCAAAACAGAGTATGTGATGATCTTCTTTTCCGTTCGCTTAGTTTTTGCCTGTGTTCTGAGTTCCTAGCTAACGATAAGAAAGAATGAAGCGCGTGCCGCTACCAAGTTATACGAAGAGTTCGAACCGGCACGAGCGTACATCTGTACAGCCCCACAATTCCCTTCGTTGCAAGGTCTCCTGGGATTTTCCAGTAAGGTCTATTTGAGCACCGAGAGAGTTTGGATGATCGACATCTCGTCCCGCGCGCCGCCATCGTGGCAAGAGTCCAATCAGCACGCTCCGCGAGCTTCGGCCCCAAATTTGTGTTTGACGAGTTGAGCGATTTCGGATCAAGTTTAAAAGTGTTGGCCGGGATGATTTTAAAACTTGGCTGAAGCATTGTTACTGAGAAGTGTAGCCTGTTTACTGGCTCTAGTATAACTTATTGGCGACCAGAGTATAACGAGCGCGCGTCCAGACGGAAGGTTAAGGTGGCTTCGAGGGTCTCACCATCTGCGGTCCCCGGAAGTCTGCGAGGCTGCGTTCCGGGTAGACCTGGGGTTTAGCGAGGCGCAGGCAGGGCACATTGCCGGCACAACCCGGAGGGGCGCCCAGGATGGGACGGTCCTTCTCCACGAAGAGGAAGCACACGACGACAAGAAGGATCTCGGCAGCGGTGATGAAGTAGTGCCGCTTGATCTTCTGCACGTACACATCTTTCCAGATGATGGCCAAGACTTGGGAGACCACCCCCATGGGTTCCTGTGCCACAGCACCGTCTCTGGATTACGGTACAAGAAAAGAGGACGACCGCTCCCATGTCCCACAGCCCGCAGCGCACGATTAAAAAAACAAAAAAACTTTAGACTATGTCTTTAACATGAGGTGCCTATATTTGGTGTGATTCATTGACTTCCATTTGTGATGACTCCAGTTGGCATGGGAGTAGAGTAAGACAGACCCCAATTAAAGTTGCCGTTCATCATTCAACGAGAGTCTCATGGTCTCTGGACGCTACATTTGAGCGCGCTGTTCACTGTGCGTGCTCAGGATTAGTTCACATACTTATATAGAAAGTACAACCCCTTGGAGAGCGGGGGGGGGGGGGGGGGGGTGTTAAGAGGACGGAAATTTAGGCCACATGGAGTATGCAGGAAGCGATAAACTCCCTCCCGGTTGTAAGCGACCTCTAAATGTAACCGGGAGAAAGCTGAGCTCCGATCTCCTGGTTTTAAGCAGTCGAATAATCTGCAATCAGCTAATTTTAGGTGGAGCCCGGGTGTTCGGCGACGTGTACCCTAATTTTGTGGTAAAAAAAATTACTATGTTGTTTTTTTATACAGAAACTAGGGCTGACTTGCTAGAATCAACGACTCAGCTGAAACCAACGTTACTGGAACCACTCAGTTGGGAAACTGTTATTCGCGACTCCAGCGACCTATAGGGGGCGCCAGCACCAAACAAACATGGCGGCTGGGTCCAGGTCGCGTCGGCTCGGCTGGGCCGCCTGAACGGGTGGTGCATTCAATTTAACAGATTTTCTTTTGTTTATGCCCAATTTTATAGGTATTTGAACTGAGACGGTTAGGTGTAGCCGGTGCACATAAACTTGCAGAGCATAGTTTTGTTTTCCCGGTGCTTTTTGCTCTTTTCATGTCAAACTTTCTTTTCGGAGATTGCGTTCGAAACCGAAACTATGGGCTCCGGAAAGACAGTAATAGACTCTAATCTGTTTTGATCATCTAAGGAAAGCGGCGATGACTACAGAATTGTACAACCAAGAGTAATTTTCAGCTAACTCGCATGCCTCGACCATGCGACTTATTTGTCCGCGAAATCGAGCTTTTGTGCGTATCCGCATTTAAGAAACAGCTCCAGTCGTCTGCTCGGTCAACAACACAGGCTGCAGGAAAATTACGAAAATTAAGCAAGTGCTTCTTGAGCCAAGGAGCATGTTAACCCGCTGGCGCCCCACTAAGCAGCTGATACTCGTATTTCAATTCAGGTTTTAGTAGCAATCGAGAAGTCATTTTGACGAGCGGGTTATGTATTATATTACGTACTATGCCCCACTAAAGCGATATTAGTATATTCTTCGTGTTGAAATATGAGCTTAGTTGACTAGCGATTAGGTGAACTGCTGAATAAAAGTATATTTGACAGGCAGAGAGATACTACTCAAACCTAGCCAAATGGTTCTAGCCAGTAGCATGGAGACGAATGCGGACAAACTGAAGAGAGTCTTCATCGGAGATTCACACAGAACCTCTCTGCATTGAACTTGACTTCGAATCCTTAACGGAGAAAATGAGTATTTTTTGTGGCCGGTCAACCTTAGCAATGTAGACGTATATTGCTGCTGGCTTCGACGGGGGTATAATACAGATATTAGAGGCGCGATAGATCATAATGCCGTGACAGCTTCTAACTTTGGGAGACGCGTCCCCCACCTTTTGAAAGCAGATAATTTCCCTCATTAATCATGTGCAGCGAGCAGGTTTTCCTGAATCAAGTAATTGCGAAATCAGCCCAACTCCTCCAGTGTGGTCCAGAGGCGTTTTCGGAGAAAAGCAGCCAAGATGAATAACCAACGCACCGACCGGCGTGGGTGGCTCAAACTTGAAGCTAATCGAACACAACCAAAGTCAAGAAAAGCAGCTATCGAACCTTCCCATTCTCTTGACTGCAACATTGGTGTTCCCTCCAGTGAAACACCTTGTCTGTCGTCCTCACTCCACTGTTCTACATCCTTATAAAGAAACCACTTATCAGTTACCAAGTAGTCGTCACTTTAAATGAGATTCGAGACAGACAAGAAATCAAAACGTTTTTCCGTGATTCCTTCCCATCGAAGAAATCGAAAGCACGCGACCGTGTGTTGTAGAGTAAACGGGCTTTCAAACACGTGATGGAAGGAAACAATCTAGTGAGGCTTCACCACACTCACGAACACTCAGGCAAACTTAAGAAATTTTCGGACCTTCATCAAATTACACTGTTCGCCACAGCAGCAACAACACGTGTCCGCGAAAGCCACCAGAGACACGGGGGGCGCGGAGTGACCTGGTCCGGCTGGTTGCCGGTTTTCCCGCTTGGTGGCGTCCGTTTTGCTGGAGTCGCGAATAGAGCCTGCTCTGAAAAAGCGGCACCAATCCGTACTCAAGAACCGAGCTAATCGCGATCGCAACGCCGCCATTTTTCTAGCAGCGGCCACTCGGGGAACTGCGCGTCTGCTTGCATAGGGCGGCGAAACACGGTGGAAGGGGTTCCAGGGATGCCAACCCCTGTCTCCCAAGCGCACACACCGCGAATTGCTTACGAAATTAGGACTCGCCCAGCTCGGGACGCGTACCTGAAATCACCGGTGATAGATGGTTGTATAAAAACAATATTAATTGTGCCGCAAAACCTTGTAAACAGCAGATTTTAGAAAACATCACGCGCACGTTATTTAGTACTAATCTAAAAAAAAAACGTTACTACAAAAAAAGTTTTTTCTGTTTGTTTTTACGCAAAAACATGCTTTTTCAAAGCTCAAGGTGACCACAATAAAGAAAAAAGATTAAGGGTGGCGCTGTTATCGCATTTAGCTCGGTCTCGGTGGACGCCAGCGGCCCAGGTTTCAACGATGAGTTTCCCAGCTGAGTGTTCTAGTAAAGCGCGCCTTCCCGAGAATGACACCTCGGAACCTACATACAAATCAACACCAACAACGCCTTCTTGCTTCTTTTCTTCTTTTTTTTTTTTTTTTTTTTTTCAGGCGTGCCCTTTCACAGCTTTTCAAAAAATAACATATACTCGATCGCCACCCTCCCCCCCCCCCCCTAGTACACCCCGCCGACAGATAAACTAGCGGCAGATAAACCAATAACTGAGCGCGTTTTTTACGCTCTGTCCCGATACATGACACACTTGCGACTCTTCACGACCGAGTTCCTTAAAACATCTTAAAATCCCTTAACACCTGAAAAAACACTGGCATCATCTTTGTTTTCGCGCATTTTCTTTTTTTTCTTTTGCTTGAAAGACACTTTTGGCAGTGTTATAAAGGACGATTGCTCATAGACAGTACGTACATTCGATCTCGCCAATACACCTTCGCTCTAGTGAAATGCGGGGTCCAGGGACACCTCATAGACAGAGCCAGCAGGCCAGTGTGTTTTCTCGTCGTGAGAGATGACACGAACTCGGTCTATAAGCAAAGGCAAGTCTGTGAACGGGCCTTCAGAGCACGACGTGCACTCACCGCTTCGACGACCCTATGGTTCGAACCTCTGCTTCTTCTCTGTCTTGCCCTCGCGGGGGCCGTAGAAGATACGTTTTCTTCCACGTCTTCTTTTTTCAATTTTATTTCAGATTATTCCGACATAACTGCCGACCTCGACATGGACGGGTTCTGCTTCACCAAAAAAGACTGGCCTGATTTCAAGGTCGGTTAATTCCACTGTCTAAATTCTAGAACATCTTCTTTAGCCGCAGTATATGTCTTGTATATGACGTGAGTGTACAGTGTTGGCAGGCACGTAGCCAGGGGGGGGAGGAAAGGGGCATGGGGCTGGCTTTCCCCCCGAATCTTCCACTTTGCTGGGGCCTCCTCTCCCCCCTTCCCCTCATACAGCACTTTGTCATAAACGCCCCTGGCTCAGCGGACGGCTGCTATGGTAACTGCAGCGTATTCTATATGGAATCATGGCCTCCGAGATTTTCGGCGCGCTCTGCTCCGGAATGTCCAAACGCTCGGCTGCCCAGCAGAAAAAACGAGCCGAACCAGTTTTCTACATCTCCGTATGCGGCGCTATAACCAAACCAGAATAAAGTAACAATTGCTCTAAACCAGAATAAAGCCACTCGGTGTGTTTGCGTTTGTCTTGCGTGAATTGTATCAATATTTTGTAAGCGTGAATTTTATCGAGGAACTTTAAACCAGAAACGGAAACAGAATCGCCTCAAAGCACGCTGTCGAGTATGAGCCCGCGGCATGAAGCTCGCATTTTTCTTGTTCTCATCATCAGAATCGCATTTTTCCGCTGCTCCGGGTTGCGCTGTTGTGCTGGATGATACCTAAGCATTTAGTGCGAATTTCTATTTGTCCGCTGAGAATACTGTCTGGGCCGGCGGGACAGGCATAGGACTATTTTCGAGCGCAGCGCGATACAAGCCAACGCGTTTTTGTGCGCGCGTAGGCCGGGCGCTTTCCGGAAATAGCGTATTTCGTGACGTCGTGCTGATCTATGCGCGCCCTTCAGGGCGCGCATAAAAAAGTTGGTTGCTTTCAACTTTCTTTTATGAATGCGCACGAAAACGCGCTGTGACGTAGTAGGACGCTCCTCTCCCGGATAATCGGTGGAGGGCACTGATTCCGGCTCCGCGTTTCTTCGCCGTCTGGCGCAGATGCTCTTCGCTCGCACGAAACCGCACCGTCCTAACCAACGCGCATCGCTGGGACTCAGAAAGCGACCCGGAAACAGCAAGAACGTCACGAAATACGCAATTTCCGGGAAGGGCACGGCCTACGCGCGCACAAAACACGTTGGTTTGGATCGCGCTTTTGGCGTCCGTTTCCGGGTTGAAGTGGCGTCGGCGTAACCGCGCGTTGCATTATGGGACGTTTCCCATAATGACGTCACACGTGACGTCACGTGTGACGTCATGAGAATACAACTTTACCTTTAAATATGGCGGGAAAAATTACCCGCTAAACTTAGTGGAAAAAAGTCGCCGCTAAATTTAGTGGAAACACACTATCGCTAAAAACCATCGTTCAAATATTGTTCCCGTCACCTCCGGTATTCCTCAGGGTAGTGTGCTGGGTCCGCTTCTTTTTTCTATCTGTATAAACGATTTGCCTAACTCCTGCGTTATTTATCGTCGGATTAATAACCCATCAGATTCTACTGCTCTCTAAGATGACTTACTAAATATCAGCCCACGGTGTACTAACTGGCTCATGATTTTAAACTCTTCTAAATGCAAGCACGTTCGTTTCATTCGCCCTAATAAGTCCTGTTTGTACCCTAGTCAATATCGTATTCAAAATACCCCGTTAGAATTAGTTCAATCTTACAAATACCTATAGTCGGTTACAGGTTAAGAAGGTAGCGGAAAATGCCCCTCAAAGAGATTCATATATCCCTCCGCCACCTCCGCATCTATTAAGGCCTGTTCACGCATGCAGCGGAACGCTACAAGCATAGCGCTAACCTCGCGCTAAGCGCGTGCCGACCAGAGCGTTCACCAGCTTTGTATCGCACCACCAAAACTGTTGCTCGTGGCAGGCGATAAGTAGCTGACGGCACGTGAGGAGCGCTACATCAGCGCTTCGCTCCATGTAAGAACCGGCCTATAGCGTCCCATCGTTTCCCTGACGTCGCGGCCAACGGGCGAGGAGGGTCTTGCCTTTCTGTACATATTTGCTTTATCTTTCGACTTTGACTTAGCATTGTGGAAGCCACGAGAGAGAGATTAGAGTTTTCCCCCTCCGATGGAAACAAATACTACTTCCGGGGATTAGCTTCCCCCTCCGATGGATACAAAGGCTGCTTTCAGGGGCTCGGTTCCCCCTCCAATGAATACAAAGGGGATCGGAGACAAGTTAGAATCCATTGAAGCGGAACAAGGAGCGTTTCCAGTGAACCCTTCTTTCGACTGCGGAGAGATTTGAAACGGGCGCATCATGCTTGTGGGAGGAGCTTCTCCTACCTTCTTAACTTGTAACCGACTATAGGTGTTCACCTAACCTCCGATCTATCATGGAACATGAATATTAATTACAATATTTTAAAGAGCTAACCGTAGTCTCGGTTATTTAAAATGTAACCTTAATTCTGCCCCATCTTCTCTTAAACGACTAACATACGTCACGCTTGTTCGAGTGATCGTGGAATACGCTTGCAGCATTTGGAACCCTCATTATCATTACTTACCTGCCTCACTGGAAGCACTTCAAAACCGAGCCGTTCATATCATTTTTTATTACTCACGTCATACTAGTGTAACTAACCTCAAAACTCGTGCTGACTTCATTCACGCATAAAATTTACTATTCGCCATCACTTCACTCATCACTTCTCTTTCAAGCGTTATATGTTTCAACCCGCATCGATAACTCTTGTAAGATTAAACTTATCTCTTGTAAGTCATCCTTGTTTTTCTGCTCGTTTTTGTCATCCGCCATTGCTGACTGGAACGACCTGCCCGATAACATTGTTTGTCAAAGTAATCAACTTCTTTTTCGCCAAGAGTTAACTACTTTTTTGGGCCTTTAATGCATGTGTTTAAAGCCCAGAAAAAATGTTTTTTTAAACAGTTTGTTTGAAACACGCATGTCAAAAAAAAAATATTTTACGCGAAAGAAATACTTTTTTTTTTTTTTTTAGCAATATTAACGGCGCGAGACGCGATTTAGTCGGCAGTCACCTCCTTTCCACTTGCTTTCTCTCTCGGCATTTCGGGAGCGTGGAAACAACACCTCCTAGAAATGTGGAGAGGTGCTGGTGGAGGAGAGGTGGAGCGGTTTCGCCTTCACGACCGAGATGGTCATTCCGGAATGACCAGTAACGTCATGGAGTTCGCGCGCAGAATTTCAAATAAATCTCTCGCCGTCAATATTGCTCTAAATTTTTGTTTTCGCGTAAAATTTATTTCTGGGCACGCGTGTCCCAATCATACTGTTTAAGAAAAAAAAATGTTTCACGGACCTTTAATTGTGGTTGGTTTTGTAGTGTTTTTGAGCTCAGTACTTTCGATTTATTCTGCTTTGCAACCCCCCCCCCCCCCTTACATAATGCCCCTTGAGGGTGTGTAAGGTATTTAAATAAATAAATAGATACTTCTGCAAAACCGGCGAAAAAGTATTCCGAAATGTAGATACAAATACTCATAGAAATACTTTTGTTCCCGAACGGTGCTAGGGGGGGCGGGTGTAGTTCGTGGCGAAAGCCAATGATAATTTATGGTTGTGCTATTTTTTGTGCCATTTTATGCTGTTCCCCTTGCATCGAACTCTTTATTTATCATTAATGCCGCTAAAGAAGACATGTCACCCCCGTTGAACCACATAGTTACAGAACGGTAAAGACTATGTGCCATGGTTGACAAAAGGCATCTGCTAGAAATGAACCCTGCTTTGCCGTGAGGGCGCATCTCAAACTGTCGTATTATAAGCTTCTGAGTAGCCCATGCTGTGGAGAGACTGGACAACAGGGCCGTACTCTTTCATGACTCAACTCCTTTACAGAGTTCTCTCGGCTAAATTGGAAAGAGTAGAGGGCTTTGTGATTGGAGCTGATTTTGTTTTGCTTGCCCATAACCTTTTTTAAACCATTTTTCTTTTAATGTCAGTGACTGAGATGTATCATGTTATAGGACGGGTTCATATTATAAATTACGAAGCAACTTGCACTAAACAGATGTGTTTACCTTTTCAATTTATCTTAAAAAGGACAACAAATGTAACGAGATACCTGAGTCTGGCAAAGTATCGCGATACAAGCGATAGAACTTAAATGTATTTCACTAGTGAGATACAAATATATTTTTCAAATGTATCTCGATACAAAGATACGACACTCGCAAGTATCTCTAAGATACTATCGCAATACATTTATATCGCGATACTGCCCAGCCCTGCCTTCCGACCATATACCAGGAGAAAAGGTGTAATTCCGGTGGTCTCTTGAACAGCAGTGTTGTAGGCGAACGTGACGTAGGGCAACACTTCGTCCCACGTCTTGTGCTCTACGTCGATGTACATGGAGATCATGTCGGCGATTCTCTTGTTATGCTGCTCCGTCAGCTCGTTGGTGTGCGGGTGGTATGCCGTAGTGCGAAGATGGCTAGTGTGGCTGAGATGAAGAATTTCTTGCGTCAGCTGCGCCATGAACGATGTCCCCGATCTGTAATGAGAACTCGAGGAGCGTCATGTCGTAGGACGACGGACTCGACGAAGAACTTGGCGACTTCCACAGCAGTCCCCGACGGAAGGGCTTTTGTCTTGGCGTATCGCGTTAGATAATAAGTGGCTACGATTACCCAACGGTTTCTCAATGTTGACTGCGGAAAAGGACCAAGTAGATCCATTCTGATCTGCTGGAATGGTGCAGTTGGCAGAGGAATAGACTGCAGGAGACCTGCAGGAGACCTGTTAAAGGACCAACAAACACGTGAAAAACATGTCTGTTGGTCCTTTAGTCCACGCACAAAAAAAGGCCATTCTGGACGATAGGTCATGCCACTCAAAATTGGCAAAAAGGAGCATTGCGATCTCTTGTCTTGGGTCCGCCCAAAAAAGAGTCGTGCGTCCACTTGATGAAGGACAGTTCTAACGAGCAGGTAAAAAGACTGAAGCTGTCAGGGTTTCCATCTGCCCTTTTGACCGAGGTGGTTAGCTCCATTGTGGAAAAAAGCTTAGGGGATGGAGAGGATCAAGACCGATTTCGACAAAAAAAAAAAAAGAATGGTGATCGTGCCCTATCTTCATCGGGTATCCCATAACATTAAACAAGTCGGAGGTCGCTATGGTGTCCAGGTGGTGTTTTCCGCCCCACAGAAGATGGGTCAGATATGTGCAAAGGTCGGTGCTACCGCCGAAAAGCGGTCAGAAAGGAAATGCACCAAAAAGCACGTTGTACCGTTTGTGGCTTGTGTATCTGGCGTGGTTTATAATTATACCTGTTTTCACCTCAAGAAAAAAGTACGTTTTGCTCATTGTTTCTACGCGGCGCGAAATAGTTCCTAGGAGATTCGGTTGTCGGAGGAAAAAGCGATGCCTTTGATGTTTGGAACGTGTACGTCTTGATAAGATAACATACATCTAATCTAAAATTCACCTACATATGTCTTCATTGTCCACATAAAGGGAAAAATTAGTAATGTTCCGCGAGGAGCCGGACTTGTTTTACTTCGGTTCTTGAGGTGAAGACAGGCATAGACCTTTCCAAAAACGAGCTTGTGGCCGGTGCCATTTTGAGCGTTCGTGCGAATGGCGCGTGCTTCGCTCGCTTTCCGAAGCGACGAACACGCACGTGCTGGACTGTGAAGATCGCACGCTGGACTGTGATTTTGTAAACATTGGAAAGGTCTATAGTTTCCTTTCTTTCCGCCACCCGGCGAAAGGAAAGGAAACTAAGCACGCAATCGCTTGGAACGACGACAAAGAGAGGGCGGTGAGAGACCTCTCGGAGTTTTTGTTGGCCAACAAAAACTCCGAGAGGTCTCTCACCGCCCTCTCTTTGTCGTCGTTTCAAGTGATTGCGTGCTTAGTTTCCTTTTCTTTCCACTCGAAAACTCCTCGAAATCCTACCGATAAACAACTTTGCAGTAAAAAGCTGCGGTTTCTGGCATGGCAATTGGGCTTCGAAAGCTATTTCTTTATTTGGCAGCAACGTTTCAGCGATGACGGCTAACATCCCACTACTATTCACTGTGCAGCTCCTGTACCTGGTCTATGACGGCGGAGTTACTTCCACCCAGACGGCGGAAGCCATCGCATCATCTGTGGCAGCGGAGATGCCCCCGCTGATTTCTCTGGCCGACGCGTTTCGTTACGATGACTTCGCATCTGGATCGCTGGCGCTCCTTTTTCCGTCAGTCCGGCCACGCATGACAGCCCTACAGGCATTGACATCAAGTGCACCGGTACACCGGTACCGCCTACAAAAGCTGCTGCGCGGAAATATTCTACCAGTGATCACGGCAACAACGTTTCAGCGATGACGGCTAACATCCCACTACTATTCACTGTGCAGCTCCTGTACCCAGGGTATTGAACCGAACCCGAACCGTGAACCGAAAACCGGAAAAAAACGTTATTTTCGCTCGAACCGGAGTTGAACCGGAACGAAATATTTTTTTTCGCTCCGAAGCGGAACCGATATATTTTCCATGCGGTTTTCGGTTCATACGCGAAGTCAGGTCGCGTGAAAAGTGCGTGGCGAAAAACACAGTAACCTGGAAAAAAAAAATGTAAAAAAAAAAAAAAAAAAAAAAAAACTTCTTTTCGCGCCAACCGGAGAAAGCCGTGCGCTTGTTAATTAAGAGACTACGTGTCCAATGTGTTATCCTGATCAGGGAGCTAGAATTGAAGAAACCAATGCCTGATTGTCCAACGCGGTGAATGTCCACGCTGCATATGCTCATCTGGCTACTTGAACTAAGAGGCTTCGCTGGAGGGTTCCTCTCAAAAGAAGAAAGCTCCAGGTCGACTGAAGATACATGGGCGGAAGTCGAAACGCTAGCAGTATTGCTTCACCCGGCGGAAGTGGCGACGAAAACATTGCAGAAGGAACAGCTCACTGTAGGAGATTTCTACGGAGCATGGCTGACATATTCCATGGACACTTCCAAGATATCGTCGCCGTTAGCAAAGGCCTTTGTCCAGTCAATGAAAAAGCGGGAGCGACAACCTCTTGACACGGATGTCTTCTGTGCAGCAGTGTACATGGATCCCCAGCTATTGCCTTCTTCTCACCCCTGCGTTAAATACCGGGCCACGTTGCATTTGACAAAGACTTGGAGGAGGATCGCAGCTCTGCAATGCGAGCAAGATTCTACCTTGTCTTTTTAAACTGCGGCGTCTCCAGAAGATCCGGAAGACGCCCTGGAAGCGCTCCTCAAGGAAAGAGAGGCTGAGGCTGGCGTGCACATTCGAGGTACCAGTAGCCCACTTGATATAGCATGCCTTCTGGAGATGCTAGACAAGGAGCCGCGGCTTACAAAGGACGCTAACGTGTTGCAGTTTTGGGAAGAGAGACGGGAGCGCCATCGAGAACTCTGCGCATCGGCGTGAGTAGCCCTGGGAGTGCCTGCGACCCAGGTCAGCGTGGAGCGAGCGTTTTCTGCACTCAAGTCCATTTTATCGTCTCAGAGGGGCCGTCTTTCCCCGGATATGCTTGACGACGTCCTGCTTCTTCGGTCAGCTGCCTGACACTGAAGCGCGCTTTCACCCACGTCCCGAGGTGCCCCAGCACTAGCTCGTTCGTTCCACACAGTAATGCGAGACTTTGCTTTTTATATGTAACACGTTTATAAAATGTGCGAAGTTGTTTTTTTTTTGTTTTTTTTTGTTTTGCGGTCTTCAATTGTTTTTGTCGCTTCTGAGAACGAACCGGTTCGAACCGGTTTGAACCTTTATTTTTTCACTCCGGAGTTGAACCGGGGCCGAACCGTTTCCCCTGAACCGGAACGAAAACCGGAGCAAAAAACATTTCGGTTCGACACCCTGCCTGTACCTGGTCTATGACGGCGGCGTTACTTCCACCCAGACGGCGGAAGCCATCGCATCATCTGTGGCAGCGAAGATGCCCTCGCTGATTTCTCTGGCCGACGCGTTTCGTTACGATGACTTGGCATCTGGATCGCTGGCGCTCCTTTTTCCGTCAGTGCGGCCACGCATGACAGCCCTACGGGCATCGACATCAAGTGCACCGGTACGCCGGTACCGCCTACAAAAGCTACTGCGCGGGAATTTTCTACCAGTGGGCACGCCAGCACCGTTTCAGCGATGACGGCTAACATCCCACTACTATTCACTGTGCAGGTTAGTAAGAAAGAAAGTTCATGTTCAGTTAGAAGTGACTGCGTTTGTCTCGTTGTGTTGCCGTGCCCACGGTCGTGTTTAAAGCGTTTTCTCGACTTACTGTTGCTACTCAGTGGTGACGTTGAACGTAACCCTGGCCCCATGTCTAAGACGGAGGCAGAATCGTTGTCAAAGATAGAAGAAATTTTTACCCAGTTACACGCCGGTCAGGGAAGCGTTTTAAGTGAACTAAAAGAAATAAGAGATGAACAGAGGCGTACGAGTGAAACGATATCCGCTCTAAAAACGCGTGTCGGGAGTATTGAAGGTGACCTTGCCATTTGTAAATAAAAAATTAACGCAACAACAGAGATTGAGACAAGGGTAGAATCCGTTCTCTCGGGCATAGCACTTGTTCAGCGTCGTTCGGACGATGCCGAAAATCGTTCCCGTCGATCTAACCTACTTTTCTTTGGGTTAGAAGACGCGGACAGGGAAACATGGGCCGAGTCGGAGAAACTTGTTTTGGACGTATGTAACGATAAACTTTGCATACAGATTAACCCCGATACAATAGACAGGACTCATCGGGTTGGCAGGTTTAACCGAGATAAGAAAAGACCTATTGTCGTAAAGTTTGCTTTCTTTAAACATAAAGAAGCTGTGCTACGGTCATCCTACAAGCTAAAAAATACAAACATTTCTGTTGGCGAGGATTTCCCGAGAAATGTGCAGCTTGCGAGAAAGAAACTGCTAGACTTCGCCCGTACACGGGGAGGTACTTACAAACTTCGCGTTGACAAACTGTTCGTAGGTGATAAACAATATCTTTTTAATTATGAAACTTGCCAAGTCTATGAAGCTACCACCTAACTAGCCAGACATAGCTTCGATGAAACTGCAACTTCGAAGTTGAAGAAAATCAATGATAAAGAAATACCAAGTTCACTGTCAGTTTTGTTTACTAATATAAGAAGCGTTATCCGCAATCGCGATGAGCTATCATCAGTTATTGATGCGTCATCTAGTGATGTTGTTGCTCTAACGGAAACATGGCTTTCCAGTGCTGTCCGCGATTATGAAATTTTTGATTGTACTGAAAGTTATAGGTTTTTTCGTTCTGATCGAATTGATAGACGTGGTGGCGGGGTTTTAATCGCAATAAAAAGTGACCTTGAATGCTATCATGTAGATATTGCTACATCACTAGAACTGGTATGCGTGCGTTTGCAGTGTGTCTATAGAAATGTTATTGTGTGCGCGTGCTATCGTCCTCCCAACGCGACCGCAGACTTTTGCTCCAAGTTACACGATACTTTATGCTCCAAGTTACACGATACTTTAAATACAATTTTGTCTAGATTTCCTCTTGCGCCCATTTTAGTGCTGGCTGACTTTAACCTACCCGCTATTGATTGGACTGGTGCTTTCCCAACAACTACTTGCAATTCGCTCGTTTACTCCGATTTTCTTGATGTTTGTTCTGAGTTTTCTTTTTCTCAACTTGTTACTGAACCCACTCGCATTACCGATACTACGGCCACTGTGTTGGACCTAATTCTTTCCACTGACCCTAGCCTCGTATCTTCCATAACCCACTTACCAGGAACTAGCGATCATTGCATTCTACACTTCAACTTGCATACTCCAATGCGTATTTCGAATAAAACTACTAAGCAATTCCGTGATTATAGTAAGGCAAATTTCGGCGCAATGAATAACAAGTTAGCTGCCTTCCTGGATGAATTCCTACTTTCTTTTTCAGAACGTTCGGTTGAAATTAATTGGAGCTTGCTTAAAAATAAGGTAAATTCTCTAATCACATTGTTCGTTCCATGTAGGTCATTTGTTTCTAAACCACAGCCTCCTTGGTTTAATGTCACACTGAATAGGGGGGAGGTCTAGCGCACACCAGCTCGGAGCACGTGGAGTGAAAGCTCGCGCTGCAGAACCCAGGGATCCTGGGTTCAATCCCCACCCCTGCCCGTTTCGATCTGGATGAGCATCGTACCGGCGTGCGGTCGTGTATCACTACTGCGTGGTGCACGTTAAAGACCCCAGGCTAGCGGTTGTACTGCACTGGCTAAATTGCTCATCTACAGCTGGGAGACAAGTCGCCCGTTGAGGCAGACCAAGTTCTAGGCTGTATAAACATACGCACAACCCATTTTTTTTTTTTTTTTTGGCACACTGAAACGTCTTTCTAATAAGAAGAAACGTTTTTTCCGTGCTGCGAAGTCTTCTGCCCTTACTGCTCGATGGGATCTTTACAAAGAAGTTTCGAGCTCCTATAGGAATGCTGTGAAAGAGGCCAAAACGATTTTTTTTTAATGTAACCTTAGCTTCCATGTTATCCAATAGCACCAAGCAATTTTGGAGTGTTGTGAAGCGGCCCCAAAAATACTGTTCTCTCACTTACAGGGAAGGACGGTGTTGGTTTTTCGAGCGAGCACTGTGCATCTGTACTAAATTATATTTTTGTGAAAGCGTTTTCTGGTGATGTTGACTCTGATTGCCCCACTTATCCTGTTATTAACTTCTTTCCAATCTACAAAAAGTTACATTTCAGTTTTCCTTCTAAAAATTTTCGAACAATCACTTGACCTTGGCATTTTGCCGGACGATTGGAAAATAGGAAAGGTGGTTCCGCTTCATAAATCAGGTAACAAACATAGTCTTCTTAATTATCGATCCATTTCCTTAACCAGCACGCCCTGTAAAAATTTTAGAGCACATCATTTACTCTAATCTAGTTAGTTTCTTTGCAAAGCCTTTGATAAAGTATCTCGCCAACTACTGTTTCTTAAGCTTGACAAACTGAATATTGATCCTCAAGTCTTGTCCTAGATTAAATGTTTCCTAACTAATCAATCACAGTTTGTTACTTCCAATGAGGCAAATTCTTGCCTCAGCGCCGTCACCTCCGGTGTTACCCAGGGGTCCGTTTTGGGACCCCTTCTGTTTCTTATTAATATTAATGACTTACCAATGTGCGTATCATCCCCTATTAGCTTATTCGCAGATGATTGTGTAATATATCGTGAAATTACTAACGAATCCGACTCGGCACTTCTTCAAGCTGATTTATGCGCGGTATCGGAATGGTGCAACTTATGGCAAATGACTCTGAATACAAACAAATGTAAAACTATGAGGGTGTCTCGTCATAACACATCACCATCACCATACTCAATATGTAATATTCAGCTGGCATCTGTAACCTCTTTCAAGTATCTCGGTGTTCACGTCACTTCTAACCTATCATGAAAAACTCATTCTGATCATATAATCGCCAACGCTAATTCAATGCTCGGATATTTAAAAAGAAACTTTTCCTTAACCCCTATGTCCCTAAAACTTCTCTTGTATAAAACTTTCATACGTTCAAAGTTGGAATATGCCGCAGCAATCTGGGATCCAGGTCACTCAGCGCTTATAACAAACATCGAAGCCCTGCAAAATCGCGCCGCACGATTCATAGTCTGCAACTATCATCGCACCGCAAGTTTCTCATCTATGAAAACCACCCTAGCCCTGCGCACCTTCTTTCCTCACGTCGGAAAATATCTCGTCTATGCCTCTTCCATAAAATCTATCATTCCAACGCTTCACTGAAAAACAAACTATTCATTAGACCCTCCTTCATTTCTCCCCGCATTGATCACAAACTTACAGTTGGCATACATCATTGCGAAACTTCAGCTTACATCAACTCTTTTATCCCTAGAACGTCATCTGAATGGAACCACCTTCCCGCATCATTAGTAACTATTCCATCAATAGATTTATTTAGAAAAGCTCTAACTACTTACTTTTGCTGGGATTATGCCGAACTAACATTTATAACCAAGTTGCCTTGTTGTTTGAATTTTATGCAGAGCCAATATTTTATGTCCACCCCCTCTGTAATGCCCCTTGGCCCTGAGGGTATTGAAATAAATAAATAAATAAAATTTGCAGGTCTCAAGTGGAGTAGTACACCATGCACCTATCTCGGAGTTCCCTTGCAGTATTGTAGGGTTAGCACAACATACTGGGATGAGGTGACAAAAGACATAAAAGCAAAAGCAGACTCTTGGCCCAATCGAGATTTTTCAATATTTGCACGCGCCAATGTTCGCAATGCCTTTCTGGCAGCGAAACTATGGCATATGTTGCAAGTACTTGCCTGCGAGACAACTAGCGTCCAAAAATTGCATAGGGTGTTGCAACTTTCATGTGGAAATTGGGGTGGGAAAGAATGGGGAGAGACAACCTTTTCCGACGTGTGAAGTTTGGGGGGCTCGGGCTCACGCATCTTTTTTGGGGGCAACTTGTTGTGTGCTTCGTGTTTCTACCCGACCAGAAGCACCGATTTATCCGTACCATAGTTGAGATGAAATTAGCAAACTCCCTAATCAGTGTCTTGGCCACAAGTGAATGCTCAGAGCCCCGAAGTCTATTTGGGTTTCTGAAGGAGGCCAAGGACGCCGCTTTGTTTTTACAATCGTGTTTTTTTTTATGGACTATCTGGGCACCGTCACCAAAAAGGAGCTGGCCCACGACCTGGTTGAGCTACTATTTCCCGTACCTATGCATCGTTCACTTTACAATCAGTGTCATGAACAAGATGTACTTTGCCGTGTAAAGAAAATGTGTGTCCCGCCTGTCGTTAAGACTTTTTTTTTTTTTAACTACACAATGGAACATCGCCTGTTAAACCTTGGCTCAAGTAAAAAGGAATTTTTATGCCGTGGTCTGTCGATTGCCTGTTGGGCAAGAAACCCGAGACTATTGAGCATGTCTTCATTGACTGTTAAGACGCGCTGTTTTTTTTATGTTTTTTTTAAAGACCATTAAAAATTTATGTATTACGAGGGAAACTATTCAATTTCTTCCAGTCGATATGTGTGAAACTGTGACTTATTATATTTTCATGGTTTATTTATCATCTGAAAAACCCGCATATAGGCATTTTATTTATGTTGTCAACCAGGTGCAGTCTGTATACTGTCGGACTGCAGATGCTACACCCGAATGGGCATATTGTTTGATGCAATCAAAAATATTAAAGAATTTTAGTGGACCAACGAGCGCCTGGGCGGGGTGTTTATTTTGACATAGGTGCCACACTTGTGTCATAAAAAAGAAAAAGCGGCGGGCATGGCCTAAGCCGTAACAGAAACATTTAACGAAATAAGAATGACGGAGAAATTTTGTTACCTAGAGAATTGGGAATACTTTAAAGAAGAGGTAAAACAAACCGCAATCGACAGGTCGTCCTACTTAAAGCGTGAAGCGAGAAAAGAGGTGAAAGAACTACAGAAATACTGGCATGAACTTTTCAGAATAGAAAATGCTAACCCGGGCACAATGACGGAAAAAAGTAAGGCAAGTAAAGGTGAAACTAGAAGATTACCATCAGGAACGTTACCGTGGAGCTATTGTACGAGCAAGATCCCAAAAATTTTTGTTAGGCGATCAACCTACTCGGCGGACCTTGAACGAAGAAAGAAAATATGCAATCTCTAAAGAGATCCCGGCTATCTTCCATGACGGCATCACGAGTAGTGATAGGGATTTCATTGAAAGGGTCTTTATGGATTACTACACCCAGTTATTTGGCGGCGGAAACGTGGTTTTGAACAAAGAGAACCTTGAAGCGATACTGGAAGGAACGTCTCGACTCTCGGATGAGGTTAAAGAGTTTTTGGAAAAACCTGTAACGCTTGAAGGGATTGAATGTGACATAGATGGTTTATTGTCCCACAAAAACGCCAGGACCAGGTGACTTCAGTGGAGAATTTTATAGTGACTCCTTTCTTTCTTGAGGTTATTCGTGAAGCTTACTTTTTGAAAACGCATACCATACTAATTCCAAAGACACCTGACGCGGTTCAAGCAAGATCTGTAACCGATTTTCGACCGATAACATTGTGCAATATTGATTATAAAGCTTTTGCTCGAGTTTTAACTATAGTAGACTACAAAATGTCATACGCGAGTTTGTTGGTGAACACCAAACATGTGGGATTCGAGGTCGATCTATACAAACGAACGTTCACGTCGCGCGTACCATTTTAGAATGTGCTAGTAATGAAAGAGACCAAATAGCCATGATTCCAATTGACTTGCAGAAGGCGTTTGACCGCGTTCACCATTACGTGCTTTGGGCTGTGCTAAAAAGGGCGAATGTTGGCAACTTACTTTCTAAGGGAATTTGTATGTCATACACTGGGTGCAGCACTCAGTTAGTGCTGAACAATTCTTTTACATCCAAAATACCAGTATCGGCATCTGTGAGGCAGGGATGCCCTATGTCTCTGTTGTTGTTTGCCCTATATTTGGAACCTTTTTACTTAAGCGTTGTACAAAGCCAAGACGTTCGAGGTTTTGTGATGGGCTCTATCGAAACAAAAGTTCTGGCGTACGCGGATGATATCGCTTTATTTTGAGCGGACAAGAAGAGTGTCACTGGGGACTTAAAGCTGTGTACAGCGTTCTGTGCTGCAGCGGGGGCTGCCGTTAATCTTGATAAATGTTGTGGCTTATGGCACGGTGCGTGGGGTATAACGCCAGCACGATTCGAAGGGATTGGATGGGATACTGCCCCGTGTAAATACCTAGGTGCCTCTTTGCTGCACACGAAGAGTACAACTCCCTAATGGGAGAGTGTAATTGAAGATCTGAAGAAACACACATCGCGATGGCGCAACCGAGACCTGTCAATTTTCGCCCGAACAACTGCATGATTTTTTTTTTTTTTTATATTGCTGGGGCCTCCTCTTCCCCCTCCGCTTCATAGAGCATTTTGTCATGGGCGGCGCCCCCTCCCCCCCCCCCCCCCCCCCCCCGCCCCCGAAACAAAATCCTGGCTACGTGTTTGTGAATGATTATATGCCTTCTTAAAAACAATTCCACCAAGTTGTGACGGTTCTTTCCAAGCTTTCCTCCACTGCTCCTGCCAATTTAGTTTTACTATATGTCACACCTATGAAAAAAAAGTGACAGCTAAACAAAAGAGTTGGCATAAAAAATAAACCTACAGAAGAGTGGATATAAATCTTCTTGCTATACCGAAGTATCCTCGCTCAATCTCGAATTGGAAAAACATGATATTAAACCCAAAACCACAATCAATCTCTTTTGTCCCATTACGCGAAAAAGCGGAGGCGTTGTGCCCGAAAGATGGTCACGCTAATAGGTCATCAAGCACGCGTCTCGGAAATAAAATACAAAGCACAGCAACGCAGATGCTTCGTCACGGGAGCCGGCGGGGGCACTCAAGGTCAAAGCGGACGCGCCTCAGAAATAAAACACAAAGAAAAGCACAACAACGCAATGCTTCGTCACGAAAGCCGTCCTGAAGCCGGCGAGGTTTGCCGCGCCTGCGCAGTGGGGGAGCGGGATGTCACCGCCACAGCGCCGTGTGCAATATAAAGACGTGGCGCGCTGCTTGTAGGAATGCGCTGCGTGTAGGAATGCTTTCGCATTCCTACACGTAAGCAGTCTTAAGTGTCTCTGCCGAATTTGTTTCTGAGGCGCGTCCGCTTTGACCTTGAGCGCCCCGCCGGCTTCCGTGACGAAGCCTCTGCGTTGCTGTGCTTTTGGCCAATAGGAATTTCTGCCATTTCGCTGCTACAGACGGTTACAGACGACACCGGCTTCACTCCATGAAACAGTTAATGCTTTCACATTAAAAGGTACCGTCAGGCTATCGCAGTCTTTCATATATACAAGCCGAAGTTGCATTCAGAAATGGTCGCGTCTCGCTCTGAAGAGTGCTTTCCCCTTCGCACGCGGGTGCGCTGCGGCGAAGCAAGACATGCAAACTTGCGATGCCTACTCCGCGGTTGTCGTTTCTCTGCAGTACACCAGTGCGCGGTGAGAAGCGCACTCAACGAAACTAACTAACCCGCCAGAACAGATCACGAACATAAGGTCGGGGTCACACTACAACAACAGTCTACAAACACGAGTCCCCGTAATATCCGTGGCTCGAATGTCGTGTGCCAAGTTTTCTCCTTGAACTCATTGTCATGCGGCATTCAAGCACGTTTCTCGCGGCGACTCGCGTTCAGGGACTTCCCCAGACCCCCCCTAGGGGGGGTTTAGACCCCCCCTCGTTTTTCCGAAGGCACCCCCCAAAAACATTTAGACACCCCCCCTGATTTCAATTCCTGGGGAAACCCCTGCTCGCGTTTGAATCGGTATGTAGACTGTCTTTTGTTTGATGTATGAGCAGAGTGACCCCGGCTTAATGGTTGCGAAACTTCCGCGGTAGTGTCAGTCTTTGATATGAAATGCAATCAAATAGTGCATTGTTTGAGGCGATAATCAAAAGTTATGAAAACTCGGATAAGCGTATCGTAAGGATCCGACCAGGTAGCGAGGCATGAGCTATTCTATTTTCAGTATTATTAAAGTGAAATTAAGTTTTGGCGCAATGTTGGCGCCGATTCCTCACATTTGAGTAAAATTTGGAGCAGTCTGGCGCAGCAATCACATCACTCATTTCACGCCGTGCTGGTGTTCTAATCTACCGGCCGGTCGGCGCTCGCGTGATATTGTTAAAAAAAAAGCTCAAGGTTGTACACCACTCCTATGACACGGCCGCTCGATCAAGACCAAGATACGGCCCGCCCTGCTGACCACAGTGCCGGCCACTGTGGAGCTTTCGTTTCTGAATTCGTGCGTTCGTGTTTTGTCCGACGCGTGCAATCTACAAACATTCTCTTCGCTGGACAGTGTCGCTGGTGCGGCAGTATGCCGCGCAACTGCTGCGTGCCACTGTGCACGTCTAACGCAAGGAAGGATCCGGGCGTCCGCTACCACGAATTTCCATGCAATGCTGAGCGCCGGGCAGCGTGGTTGAAAAAAATATCCAGGCAGGGATCCGGAGGAAAAGGTACCCGGTGGGAACCAAGTGAAAGATCAGTCGTGTGTTCCTTGCACTTCACAGACAATGATTACAGGAAGAAGACGGGGAAATTGCGCGTCCTGCTGCCAACCGCCATTCTGACGGTATTTCCAGGTTATCCGTCTCACACGCAGAATAACGGACGAAAAAAGAAAAGAAAGAGGCCTCGACTAGGCAGAGTAAGTGATGATCCAGGGGCGTATGCAAACAATGAAAGTGCTCCCAACAAGGAGGATAGAAGAGTAGGAGAGGGCATGACGTCAGCCGCGCGTAGACTCCACAAGCCATGCTCCCTTGACGCCTCGCCTCTTTCTCATTTTCCTCCTTACTCTCCTCACTTATCAGCCCAACATGACCACATCACGTGACCGTAGCTAGCCTTCGTCTAGCCTTCGATCTGATAAAACCTACCGGACGGAGCGCGCGCAAGCCTGCAAGGAATCCTTGTATAGACCTTTCCAACGTTTACAAATGCACAGCCCAGCGTGCGATCTCCACAGCTCAGCACGCGCGTGTGCGTCGCTCTGGAAAACGAGCAAAGCACGCGCCATACGCACGAACACTGGAAATGGCACCGGCCATACGCTCTTTCTTGGAAAAGTCTATACAATCAACCATCCATCTCGCACGTGACATGTCACGCGCACCAATCGCCAGAGAGATCTGCGGTCACGTAGGGCACAATATCGTTTAAACTTTTTATGACTAGGCTTCACCAATATTGAAACGTGCCCCATCCTAGTACTTATAACCTCCTTGGCTCCCAATAACGAAGCCCACCTTAAAGGGGCCCTGCAATCATATTTAAGCGTCTGCCTTTTTTGCGGTTTCCACGTCTCTTGGGGTTCGGGCAAGCCAGCGGGCAAGGAGAGAGTAACTAAATATCAGTGCGTCACATTTTAGCCGGACGAGGGGTGGCCCCCGTAGGTGGCAACTCGGGTCGCCACCTACAAGGGCGACCCGCGTTGCCGAAAGCGCGCGAAATGTGACGTCTTTGGTCCTGGACTTACTACTGGTCACAGCCGCTAAAAGCTTTTTTTTTTTTAGTCGAGATACAAAATATAAGTGTCGCAAACCGTTTCAATTGTGTATGAAACTAGTTTTTGTTCAGTATTTTAGATCAGAAAAGAAACAAATGCAGTTTATAAAGTACGGAAACAAGAAATGACCCGTCGACATACCCGCCACCAAGCGGCGGAAAAAACGGCGCATACTAGAAAGGACTAGTGGGATGAGGCCCCGACGAACGGCGAGCGTAGAAAGGTCCAGGATGTACGCGGCGGCGCTGCGATCGTATACCGGCTTGAGGATCCGACCGGTTCCGAGCGTTCTGAAGGCCTTCGGCGCGGGCTTGGTTGGCGATTTGGCCATTCGGCGGTATGGCAGCGCGAAGTGGCCCCCGTTCTGAACTGATCTTTACCCCGTGTTTGCTGTCATTTGTGGCCAATGAAGTGTTATGCCAAATTAGTCTTTAATCGCGCAGCAAATGCAGTGCGAGCCGCCCTGGCCGCCCGCTTCATAGTCATACAGCCTATCCAACACATGCTTTAGTGGCGCTCTCTCGAGCCGTTGACACGGAGTGCGGCAGCCGTGAAGGCTCGATGAGCTCACTACCCCTCCTCTAGTTCACGGCCACTCAAGCCAGGACCTACGACGTCATGAAGGAAGTAATTTTTTGCTTATTTTTGTAATTCTAATTTGCCTATAACTTTTAAAATAAAGCGAAAATTGCGAAAAGAAAAGTTTCATTAAGTTACTACGTTCAGTGCGCTCAGGTTCGGTGCAAATTAAAAACCAGTAAAAAAGTCATTGCAGGGCCCCTTTAAAGACAGCCTACGTGACGTGGTTTCAGACGGTAATCAAGCCGCAGTTTCTGACCAAGCTTCGGAACCGGCATGTGGCCAAGGATGCTTTGTCTACAGGCACGTGTCAAACCGTCCTTGAAGATACACACTGCAAAGCAAGCATGATACAGTTTGTGAATGGCTCCTGAGCTTACGACAGCAAGAAATTGGCTGCTTCTTGAGTGTACTGGAAGCAGCTGACAAAGGGAACAAAACTGCACTATTTGTGAAGAATCGAGTGTCAGATTTTGACACGAAAAGGCCTAGATGAGTAAACAAAAATGCACTGATCAGCTACAAAAAGCAGCTCTACAAAACAAACCAACTAGCACCGGTGATGGACCGCTGTCAGCACAAAACCACCCCTTCAGCCACCCCTGTGCAGGGGTGGCTGAACCCGAACCGTGAACCGAAAACCGGAAAAAACCGTTATTTTCGAGCGAACCGGAGTTGACCCAGAGCGAAATAAATTTTCTCGCTCCGGAGCGGAACCGATATGTTTTCCATGCGGTTTTCGGTTCATGCGCGAAGTCAGTTTGCGTGAAAAGTGCGTGGCGAAAAACACAGTAACATAAAAAGTACACCAAAAAATAAAAGAAAAAATATTATGTTTTGCGCAAACCGGACTTGAGCCGAACCGAAATAATTATTTTTTTCTTTCCTGGGAAAAACTGATCAATTATCTTTGCGGTGCTTCGTTAATGTGGGAAGTCAGAAAGCGAAAAGATTAGGTAGCGGAAAGCTCTGTGAAGTTCCATTATCAGGTTTTCACATAACGGTCGTCTTCATAAATTATAAAGTTCGTCTCGAGAACTCAAACGAAATGAGCACAGTAACTATAAATTCTTCGGGATTTCTGGTCTTATGTATTTCCTTAACAAATGCCGACATTCCTCCCAACCTTTTCTCGGGGACCGGAAATGGCTCATTAAAGAAAATTTAACACTAGAAAATACCCGATTCGTACGTCAGCAAAAGTGACCATTTAATGAGCCTGTTTGGTGGCAAAACGGTGAATCGGGCTAGTTGGTCTTTGATCTCGGTATAAACGCAAAAACAAAAGGGCAAAGAGAGGTATAGACAACACCCCTAGTGTTGCATATACCTCTCTTTGTCCTTGTTTATTTATTCTTTGGGCGTTCAGTCCAAGCTTTGTTTCGTGTTTATTGTCTTTAATTTTGTAGAGTTGTGTGCAATTTACTTTAAAGGCCTTGATTTCATTGTACAACTGATCGGATAAGAAAGCGATACAAAGGCCGATGGATATTTTAGAACCTGCACTAGTTGCCATGCTGTGGAACATCTAATCTGCTTTCAAAATAACTCAGCGGATATACTAATATGTCCGAAATTAAAGTCTAGCCCCGGGAAAGGGAGGGGGGATTCAACCAACAGTTACAGCTACAGAAAACAGCAAAACAGCTTCGATCTCTGGTAGCAGAAACAGCGAGGAAAAAACCGTTTTCTCCTCAGAAACACAATCAAGGCGCACAGCTCTTCTGAGCATTGCAAGACAAGGAGCCGCAGCTTTCAAGGGACGCTAACGTGTTTCGTTTTTGAAGGAGAAAAGGGAGCGCCATCCAGAACTCTACGCTTTGGCGCAAGTAGCCCTGGGAGTGCCTGCGACGCAGGTCAGTGTGCCTTTTCCGCACTGAAGGTCACTTTATCGTCTCAGAGGTGCTGTCTTTCCCCGGATACGCTTGACAACGTCCTGCTTCTTCGGTCAGCTGCATTTTCATTGAACTGCGCTTTCACCCACGTCCGGAGATGCCCCAGCACTAGCTCGTTCGTTCCACACAGTAATCTGAGCCTTTGCTTTCTATATGTAACACTTTTATAAAATATGCACAGTTTATTATCTTTTGCTGCCGTCAATTGTTTTTGTAGCATATGAGTACGAACCGGTTCGAACCGGTTTGAACCTTTATTTTTTCACTCCGGAGTTGAACCGGAGCTGAACCGTTATCTCTGAACCGGAACGAAAACCGGAACGAAAAACATTTCGGTTCAACACCCTGCCCCTGTGGCCCCTGTATCAGTAGGATGGATATATGAATACGGCTGAACCCTTTAAATTGGGCGGCGGCTTGCTCCACCTAGCCAAAGCTTTTAATTAAATTTAACTGATCTCTGATTAGATTCATAGTCAATGGAAAAGAATCTTGTGTTGCTGCTAAGCACAAGCCTTCATCTACCATTCTCCACGAAACTTAATTCTTCCACTTGGCTTTTGTCACCAGTCCGATAACCTGCACTTTGTGATCTCCGCTTTCCCAGCATCCAATTTTCCGTCACTGCCTTTAAAGCCTTCACTTAATCAGTATCGCCTTGAACAACTGCAGGTCAACGCCCTTTATAGTAAAGTATCAAATGTTCAGCCGTCTCCTTTACCACATACGATATCTGTGTCCCGATATTTAGTTCTGTACGCCCTAGTTCGTAACACGCCTGTCCTAGCCTCAAGCAACGAGCTTCCCCTCGAGTTGTCATATACACTTTCCTTAGCAATATCCATCTTACATTTTCTATAAGTCTCCAGAGTAGATTTAGTCTGCATCCCCATTTCCCATACTTCCCTTTCCCCTGCTTTAACTCTCTTAACTGTAATTTCCTGATCTGCGCCATTATTGCCCAAGAATTTCGACCAGAGTTTTCTTGTTTGCTTTCTCCACTTTGTATCGACACCTTTTTGTACAAATAGCCAAAACCTCACCATGCCCATATCGTTCCTCACCAGTGTCCCTCAGTCTCTCTTCAAAATCTATCTTACTACTAGCTTCCCTACCCTCAAATGATGACCATCCCAAATCAGCTTGCACCCCGATTTGGTTATATTCTTATATGCTCCCAATGCATTGTTTTCCTTCTAACCATGCTTGGATAGATCTCATATACAGAACTGCATTGCCAAAAGTTCTCGGCACCGTAACTCCCTTCCAAATTTCCCTCACCGCCTCATACCTGTTATAATTACACAGAGCTCTACTCTTCATTACAGCTGCATTTCTGTTTCCCTTACCAGTTACATATTTTTTCATACTCACTAAGGTAATCCACACTCATGAATTGTTACCCCTAGGTACGTGTATTTCTCTACCCTCTGAACCATGAACTCTTGTACTTTGTTACCTCCGATGCCTTATAGATTTTGGGCCTAATCTTTTTATAAACATAATCGGAATACCATCTGGACCTGTCGATGTACAGCTAGGAACTGGGTCCCTATCATTTCGTCGAAACTCGTTTCGTGGAATTACGTTTCGTGGACAACTTTTTATGAACACACGTTTTGCCGACACAATAGTTTCATTGCCCCCCTGCCCGCCCCCCCCCCCCCCCCCCCCCCCCCCCCGACCTGCGGTCACGCCGTATTGTGGCGACAGTCTTCGGCGGCTCATTAAAAAAATGTTAACCCATCTCGGCGACGCGTACACGCCGCTTTACGGCAACAGTCTCGTGCAGCTTATTACAGAAAAAAGTTAATTTGAGCTGTCGATGAAACATTGTTCGATGAACTGATTGCCACCACTAGGAACTCATTGCTCTGCCTTTTCCCATTCCACTTGTCCAATAGCTTCCAGTTCACTAATTAGACTGTCTTCCTCCACTACTCCAATACCACCTATAAATCTTTGCTTGTTAAATTTTTCTGCCATCACAGTTGCTATTTGTTGCATCGCTTCCTCCCATACTTAAAACTTCTCCTATCCTGGGAAAAGTGGCGCCACTTATTGCTGTGGAAATGCTCGAGACACGTGCCATGCGCCACTTCTGGGAATAACATAGCGTCTAAAATCTAGGTCAGTGCTGCGCTGTGCCGCCATGATCTTCCCGAGGGCTGCACGTTGCACGTGCCTGGTGCATCGACGCACCTTACGCTACTTTTAAAACATAAAGGGGCTTTACCCATACTCGTCCGACGGCACTCTCTAGTGCCGGAGGCATCCATTTGACCAAAGCTCATATTAGGGAGTTTTAGTAGATCGTTTTCAAAGGCCCGCTACCGCTACGAGCGCGCGCTTCAGAGCATGCATCGAAGTGGCAGCGCGAGCTCCCGCTACGATTAGCGTGGCCTGAAAACACGATCTACTAAAACTCCCTATTAGTAACGCTGGACGCAGATTCTTGTTTATAGAATCCCTATACAGAAAAACCCAGTTTAGATAACATTGTGACGAGCCTCCTTTTAGCCAATTCGTTTTTGTAAAAACAATTCGGGATTGAGCGGTGCAACTTTGTGCGTCTCGCCTGGTTTACAGGAGGAGAGAGGGGGAGGAGGGGGAGGGGAGATCCAAGTCTTGGGTAAACATGCCTCGGTGAATCACGCACTAGCCTTTTTAAACAGCGTCCCTTTCCGATAAGCAGTGCTTCTCTACACCGAGCTTCAATAAAATGTGCAATTTCTCTATAACGTTTTTTCGATGAAATGGCGTTCAATCGACTGCAGTGAACTCCTCTGGTGCCCTCTGGTGTCTGGATAGTAGTTCCGAGGTAATCAATCTTTGATAAAAATCGGTCATACGCGAATGTAATGTTTGGTTTTTTTTAGGATGAGAGCCAACAGATTGAGTTAGGACCAAAATGGACGACCCTAGGTTCCCATGCGATCGCTGCAACAGAACACAGACCCGCCTTTACCCGTGAGAGAATCGGCGATCAAGCCACTATTAACTTTCTTGCTCCCAATAGGCTATGGTAACATTGCATCTGGAGGCACTACAAAAATCTTCAGAGTAGCGAAAAGGGTGGTAGCCATCACGGGTCCAGATCGATACGGAATTATTACAGCGACATTCGGCGCTCTCCAGCACACCATACGGTCAGTGGGACAGTAAACACGGCATTACCTGGGGGGCTATGTTGCACGTTTTGGACTCCCAGGAGACTAGGGAGAAGGAAGTGACGTGGGTGTGAATGAATGTATCTTAGCAAAACCACGCATCGCTCATCAGCGACTCCACCAATCAACATCCAAAGAGCGTTGTTGACGTCACTTCCTTCTCCCTAGTCTCCTGGGAGTCCAAAACGTGCAACATAGCCCCCCTGTGGGCTCGATGAAACAGTCAAGTACCACCAGGCTTCCCTATCGTAACCAATGAATTCACCAAGCAGATGACCAAAGGAGGACCCTGAAATCACCGTGCCTGGAGTGCGTCGCCGACTAGTGCGTTTACCGGTACATTAGCGGATGTGGCAGACGCCTTTTCTGCTGTAGGTCGCTTTGCAGCCAGACGGTCGACGGAAACCGAAGCAGAAGCGAGATGGGATGCCGCAACGACAGCGACTCTCGCACCCTTCCGCCTTTTTCGCCGGCATTTCCAAGACGAACTGCCGGGATCGCGACATCCGACAGCACGACACACTGGCGCCTAGGACGCAATTAGCCGCCGCTACGGGACCCCTTTCAATCCGTGAGCAGGATAAGATGATAAACACATCAGTCGAAGACACATCTCAGGCACTGTATTGAAATTAAATAAAGACTCAAAATGCACCAAAAGCCATGCACAAGCACTCGGCGCAACCAGACACACACTCTTCACGTGCGCGGTAAAGGAAGGAGTCGACACCCGTTGGTAAAACTTCGCAACTCTTCATTGATAATGATCACTGTACAAATGATAAAACCGTCGTTACAAACGCAGGGAACCAACAATGTCATAATTGAGCAGACGACTTGGCAAGAAGACGTTAACAAACGGCAAGGAAAAAAAATAAACTAAACCCGAAGGGAGCGGCACGTGCTTCCTCCCTCCCTCCGCAACAGACGACTGGTCGGGGAGATCGTTAATGCCATGGTCTTCGCGTCTCGACAAACGGTAAACGGGAGAAAAAAAGAAACTCCGTATCGACCTCGACGGATACGGCGAAACTGACCGTCATCGACGGCAACACCGAGGAAAGGGGGGTCCAGGATAGGGGGAGATACAGAGCAGTGAAAAAGAGGAAACGATAACTTTATACAAAGTTTGATTGCTTTCACACCATGTCGCGCGCTTTGTCTCCCGGCGGCGTTCGACGCCGCCGCACCGAGGTTTCATAGTAAGGAAGAGGACAGTATGGCAGTTTCTGCAGAAGAAGCGCATGCTCCCGATTATTTTTTTTTCTTCCTTTTATACTGTACAGTATGATACAAGAGATAAATGGCGAACCGGGGAGGAAACATAACGCGACCCCCGATCCGTCCCAACAACAAAATGGCGGCTCGCAGAAGACGCCATTGCGAGACGCTCTTCGTGCAGACCAGTGAAACAGATGACAGGAGCAACAACAGAACGCCTCCTTCGCAACCCTCTAAAACACTGCGATAAAAAACGCTTCGCTCGCGGCAAGTACATAACGCCAAAACTGTACAGCTGTCGGCCCTTAGGATGAAACAGGTGCAGAACAAGTGATGCGGGGTAGGCCACGGTGAGCCAGCAGACAACTTTGGAACGTTGGCAGACGATAATTCTAACAGGAGTGTACCTGCAACGGTTTATCTTGATCTCGAATCACATTTCACAAGCGATGTATTACTTTTGTTTTGCAAATAGCATGCGACACAACCAAAGCTACCATGTTTTTAGTGAAAAAATGGGTCAATAGATGAGCTTTCCAAGTAGGGAACTTGTCACCCTCTTGGGGCCCCACCGAAACCAAGCTACTAGCACATGGTGTCAGAGCCTCCCAGCGCAGCACACAATCGCCACTGCACCTCAAACTCGGAATAGCAGTAATTTCATTTGAAATGGTGATAATCTGAAGCTAACATTTTATCAAATGTCATAAGATTCCATAGTAAGTTTAGTAATTGAGCCATTATCTGACAATGAGAAAAAGCTTTCTGGCACCATTTAGCAAGCAGACATCATTTTAGCCACTGAGTGCTTAGTTCTTCCCCAAGACAACTTTCATCTTGGAGAAGGGGACACACAAACAGACTGATGGGGAACTGAAAAAAAAAACATGACGATTTTCTATACCGTATTAATACTTTTCATACAGTGGGACAATTAAAAATAAATCATTCATATATATTATAGAGCTAAGAAACTATGAAAATCACCACCAACATGAATGCCAAATGTTTTAGATGTCAATCTGAAGCTTGGCAGCATTAGCATTCCTAACTGACACTGGCTAGATTTGCAGTGATAAAATAACCTAGATACGCTGATGACGTGTGGACACTAATCTTCATGGCTACCGTTAGCTCTAGTGGCAAGGAGCTTCCATCACAGAGAAAGCAAAACTAGATGGCGGATTTCCCGTAGCTTTCACTGTGATTTGGACGTCCTACAAAACCTATTGTAGTGAAATGTGATCCAGAGGTGTAGACCCATTTGGGAGCTGACAACAATGCAGCTCCACATTACAAAGCTACTAAAGCAATCCAAATAATAATAGAATGCAGTGTTTCAAAATTAATTCACTATGTGATTCCAAACGTTCTGCTGGCTCTAACTTCCATGCCCCCCCCCGCCAACCCTAGAGCTTCATGAAGGAACACAGAACAATTGAGGTGTTTTTCCTTTTCTTGGGAACTGCCCAGCATGAAAGTGCCGCCCAGAAGACACAGAAATGTTGTACACATTTCGGATAACAGCTACATAAACCGAGAAATAAGAAGAGGTCAGGCATTCTGCCTCAGATTTGTATTTGTTCCCTCTCGCATCACAACGAAAGAAACATGGCCGTATCACGTGTGCAATGTTTCGCCAAGATGTGTGCAACACCGCACAAGCGTACTTATCACCAGCATTGCGAAAGGGGAACAATGATGATATCCCTGCAGTGTCACACACGAATTTCGGCGAGAAAGTGCACATTGCAGATGGTCCCTTTCTATTACCATTCTTTGCAAACGGAGAGAGGAAACTCGAGAATCCGTTTCAAAAGGTGCACAACCATAACATTTCCGGGAAAACAATGAATCGACGCACCTTGTTAGGATTTCGCACTGTAATTACTCGGCCTCATGTAAATCTTGCCACGCACTCGCAGTTCGTGGCAAGCACTTTCATGCTGGGTAGTCTCGAAAAATTAAAAACAGCAAAATTATTATTCCTATAGTTTGTTGCAAGCGTGAGAACAGCAGCAGATGGTCCGCCTACAGCATGAGCTTTCTCCAAACAAACACGCCGGAAGGAGGCGAACCCATGCTGGAAGTGGAACATCTGCTTCTGATCTTACGATGCAACAGACTATAATGTTCCCCGTGGAGAGTCACAGACACGATAAAAGAAGCAACGAAAGAGGCATCAGTGTCATCGAGAAAGAAGCATCCAGAGGCATTTCACTAGCCTTCTTTTTCCCCTCCGCGAAGTCAACACTTATATACTACAAAAATCTGAAAAATGTATGTACATGTACATAATGACGGGAAAAAGTGTTGCAACGATTCGAGAGAGGGGACGCCCGACGTTGCGTGTCGGAGTGCGCCGCACCAGAATAGAAACGTGGGTCATGGGACCAACTCCGCGGGAGGAAACATGTAAACGAAGAAGCACTTTCAGCAAATGTACATGGGAAAAAAAAAGCGCCTCAAGGAGATTGAAGGTTGTCGTCACGACTCTCGTGCCGCCGTCGTCGTGCCCTTTCCCCGGCGACCCCGCTGCCCTCCGTCGGAGGAAAGGTTCTTGGTAACCACCGACACCCCCAAAAAATACGGCGAGAACTTTCTCGACGCCATGACCGGGATTCAAAGCACCACGCTCTAACTGGCTTTGCAGCGAGCCAGCATCACTTCCGAGACTTTCGCTTATTCTCGAAGTCATGGTTCCGTTAAACGGTGCCAAGACTGTGCCAACGTGCGGGACTCGCGTCGGCTGTACTTCGGCGCTGCTTTTGGCTTTTTATGGCTCTAACGGCCGGGTGTCTATTCGTACGTGTGGGTTCGGCTTTCAGAGCCTGTGACTTTTGGCCTAGGTTTTTCTGAAGGAGGCTCAGTTATGTACGAGGACAGAAAAGTATATTTTGTTTTTCTGCACTGGCACCTTTGTGATCTCGCTGAGTAATAAACCTTAATGCGCTGCAACTGAGAGCAAATAAAATACCATTGATCCATCGTTATTTATGCCTGCAGCCATTTCAATGAATCGCCCAGGAACGACAAACGACAAATATGTCCTCCACATTTCTTTGTGAACGGAATCCCTGTTGGCTTGCCCGTTTTTGTTATAATAAAACCAAGGTAAAAGCTAGATTTGCAAATGGGAAACGAGTGGCCCCTTCAAATAACACGACACACCCACGACATCCCATTGTCCAAAAAATAGACACAACAAACGGCACCCAAGCAGGATAAGGAATGGTCTCGTTTGCTAAGTGGTGCAAGCCACCACCCAATTCCAAGAGCTCAGCTGCATTCACCCCTCTATCCATCCACCACTCACTGCTCCTGCTCGACAGGATCACTACATATTTCACTTCACGGATGGCACGAAACAGAGCCAAAGTTATCAAATATATTGAGTGCATCACATTGCTTTTAAAATATATTGCGCAGTAGAGTGTGCCACCTAGTTACAAGAGGCACTGCTGGTGACCAACATATGGCACCCGACATGTCTCCCAGATTGCAACAAAGAGCACCAAATGTGCCACGTTTCTGTAGAAGATTCCATTCATCCTGTCGCTAATATACTCCCCTTTGGGGGATGTCCCCCCATATCATTACATTTAATCCAACGCAGCAGCGTATAAATACATGCTTCGTAAAATGTGTGCTCCTGTCTGCAAGTGTAAATAATGACTCGGTTTTTTTTTTCCTGAATGCCACTGCTTTGTTATCAAAACAGGAAGGGTTGCACCTCAGGTAATACACAAGGCAAGTGTCTGTTAATGTTGGAGAGGTGTTCTGGAAGCTAGTGCTCACTTCCTCTTCTTGTACAGAAGTGCATCATGTATCACTTAGTACAAAGTCGTCCACAGCTCCAACATTGGGGCCGGCTTGCCCGAAATGAAACGAGACAAAGTCTTATCCAAGAGAGTAGAAAAGAAAACCCCGAAAATGTGAGTGCACAAATATGCATAGGTCTTTACCTTTCGATCCGACGACCCACCTATTCGCTTGGGATCACTCTTTTCCACGCACTCAGAAGATTTTGTCACAATTTGTTTCGAGCATGCCGGCCTGGCAAGCACAACTCGTGGCTCAAAGTTAGAAAAAAAAAAAGCAAAGCAATGAGAATAAGGATGAGAGAAATATGTACAACTAGAAAGCATTTTGTTCCTCTTGTCCCGATTCTCATTGCACCGCTTTCTTACTCTGGATCATTGCCAACTAGCCCGACTCTCACTATTCTCTCGCTCACTAGATTCCGATCAACAGACATTGCACGCTAAACGAATTGCACCAGTCACGTCCCAAACATCACGCACGCCTACAAGGCAAAGCTCCCAAATGCGCTTTCGACCCGCAACTTGACACAAGTTTCGTCGAAAAAGATCCGACCAAAATGTGGCACCAACCTCGCCACTCTGCTGTCTGTCCGCCGATATTCCCCATTGAGCCGAAACGTCGCAGTTCCCTCGTAAAAATCGAATCGTTGCGCGTTTCAATCCACCCGCAGTTCATCCGAACAGCATGAATCGAGAACGCTTCAACCGAACTTACACTTTGTGGTAGTTTTAGTGGCTACGTTCGATTCACCTACACCTCCTACACCGCTTACGCTTGGTGCACACTGTAATTTTTGATTTACGAGTGGAGCCTATCTCGAAACACATCTGGAAGTGACATTGCCCTCCACTTTCTTTCACTGGTGCAGGCAGATCGAACGAGCCCGAAGTGCCCGAGAAGGAATACAGACGACAGTCAGTGGAGTGCCGGCATTTACCTGCAGGCAGTTCGAGCCGTCAAGCCACGAATCGTCGCCCACTCCCTCGAAGACAACTCACGGGGGGCCGGTGGTCACCAAAACAGGGTCCCTCTTTCCGACTGGGACAGCCGCAAAGAGACCAAAAAACACGTCGGGGAAAAAAACTCGGAAACACGTCTCCCTCCGAACGCGGCCGTCATGGCGACTTCCCAAAACCGTCCACATCCCGACCTCCTTGCCCGGACCCGTCCACACCCATCGCAAAAACCGGACCCGTCCAGACCCATCATGGAGACCTGAGACAGCCTCCGAAGCGGCCCGCCGATCAGTCAAAGGCGCACGTCGTCGCGCACTCCGCGAACCACACGAGATAAAACAGGATGGGAGGGGGTCGGGAACAGAGAGCCCCCGGACCGAAAACGAGATGGGCAGGGGGGGGGGGGGGGGTGGGAGTTCGCAGGCGCCCTCCCCCCGACTCAGTTTCAGGAGGGGGGGAGTGGGGGGGGGATGTGGCGAGGATGACAACAACGACGACGGTTTTCGGTGAATGTTGGGGATCGCCTCGCTTCAGTCGTGACGGTCCTCGCTGGCCGTGCCGCCCCTGGATGGCTCGGCCGTGTCCCCCTGCTGCGGGGACGGGAGAACGGGGTCTTCCCGCAACGCCGGGCCGACCAGCGACGCGAGTTCGTCCGCCCCCCGCAGGTCGCCGTCCTGCAGGAGCAGGGCCTCCTCCTCGTCCTCCTCTTGGGGCGGCCATAGCCGTGGCGACCACTACGACCGGTCGAGCCGGAAGGCCTCCTCGGCGGCGGGGTCGCTGATCACCGCCATGTCGGGGTCCGTCAGGATCTGCAGCCCGTCGATGTCGATGGGGTCCAGGCCCGCCCGCAGCGCCTCCTCCGTCGAGAACAGGTCCGACGAATCGAAGGAACCCAGCGGGGACGACTGGTCGTTCTTCAGCCCGTGCTGCTGCCGGTGCTGCTGTAGGGCGCTCTTCAGCAGGGCCGCATCGTCCGCTCCAGGGCCTGAGCAGGAGACGCAGGACGTCATTGTGGCACTTTGAATACTATATACTGGAAGTGGATACTGCGTAAAATTAATGAGTTACACTTGACACTGGAAATCAATATGTGAACACTAGACACAGGAAATTGATGTTTGAACACTAGGTAGGGAAATCAACTTGTGAATACTAGATGCCGGAACTGAATATGTCAATACTAGGTACAGGAATGGAATACTGTCAAGACCGGTTATAGCAAAGTCAACGGGAATTGGAAATCACTTCGCTATATCCGCTATTTCGTTATAGCCGAATCGGTTAAGAAAGGGCAAAAGAGAATGGGAAATCGTGACTGCATCGCTGTAGCCGGTATTTCGTTATAACCGACTCCGTTATAACCGGTCTCGACTATACCGTAATATGCAGTCATCGCCTATCCCCGAGTAATCGTCCACCCCACATTTTAGGCAAATATTGATTTTCCAAAAACAAAAAAAAAGAGTGATCACCCGAACATACAAATAGTACCCCAACGCGGATATTGTGATCCATTCATTCTATCCAAACGATGCGGCCGTGGACCCTATGGTTGGAGGACGTCTGTGACAAAGTAAAACGAAGGAGGGAAAGACACTTCACTTTGTTTACGCATTTCCTCCTCAATTTCCACGGCCCCGAAGTCTGAGTACATGTGTGCGAAAGGAAACCGATGGAGATAATAAAATGAAACTCTGCCTTGCTTACAAGAAATTTTGTTCGGACAACAAAACAAAAAGTCGGAAAGATGACACAAGCAGTAACCCATTACTGCAGGGGTTGGCAACCCCCCACCCACGAGGCAGTTTTGTGCGGCCCTCCCCCCCCCCCTCCTCCCCCCCCCCCCCTCTGCCACTTTCTCACACAGACTACAGGACATCACGGTAGTTTTGACTTCAAATGGGGATTGCAGTGATGTGATTGGTCCCAGTCACTTTGGAGCAGCTCTTGGAGCAGCAAAAATAACTTTTGGAGCGTGCGCACACTCAATTTATATTCATACCATGGCAAGTATTATGTTAAGATTAATGTAAAACAACTAAAAGGCAATGTCTACTTCGCCATCTCACTTATGTGAAACATTTTGTGAGCATCGCTTGCACAGCAGAAGCGATTGCCTCAGGCACGTTACTATTTTGTTAGACCACCTGAGACTGGGTGGAAAGAAACACGACGACGTCTCAATTGAGACGTCGTCGTGTTTCTTTCCACCCAGTCTCAGGTGGTCTAACAAAATGGTAAATCTACACCAGCTCGCCTGCGCCCTAACTGTTTTTTCACGTTACTAGCTGTTTAGTTGCGTGTAGAAGCATAAGAAACGGTAAACAGAAGATGGCTGATGAAGAACAGCATGAACTGCTGTGAATGGTTATTTAAGGTACGGAATCCCACAGAAGTAATGTTAGAATTCAATAATTTTGAGCACCTAAATTATTGTTTCCTTCAAGTTCTAGACGTTGCACCTAGAACAGCAATTCTTCACTCACATTAATAAACAAAGCTTTTGTAATTTGATTATGAACGTCAATTACATTTTATATGGATAGTAAGCTCGTAACAAAAATTGGAATGTCAACTATTAATATTCATTTTCTTAAAAACAATCCTGTCGAACTCGTTGAGGTTCTTCCCAAGCTTGCAACCACTGCTCCTGCTACTTTAGTTAATTTACTCCCACATATTTAAAAGTATTAAATTGGCATAAAGAATAAACCTAGGAGAGTTCATATAAATCTTCTTGCTGAAGTATCCTTGCTAAATCTCGAATTGGAAAAAAATACCTGCAGGATATCCCAGTATGTCATACTGTATTTACTCGCGTAATGAACGCATCCCCCCCAAGTCGGCTTTCAAAATTTTGATTTTTCTTTTTTCTCCTCGCGTATTAAACGCATCCCCAACTCAGACGTCAAAATTTTGACCCCCCACTTCCCCCACGCACGTGAAATTAACACACATTTTTATCCTGGTGCTGCGAGGTCGCGAATGCACGAGCAGCGTGGGCGAACAAAGCGCCTTGCGGAAGGCGGTAAAAAAATAAAAAATCCAACGGAAGCAAGAAAAAAAAACATGAAGAGGAGCTTTTTTTTTTGCGCAGCGCAATCTGGTCCTGGGGTCGCGCGCTGTGCGCAAAGAGATAAGAAAGAAAAGGGAGAAGCCCTCGCCCCCTCGCCTAAGCAAAGCGCATAATGAATGCACCCTGCCCTTGCCTCCTCCTCGCACCTTCGAGGGCTGTGTTGTAAACAAAGAAAAGAAGGAAAGAGAAGAATTAAACCAACTGCAGAGCGCATGACGGCAGCGGGAAGAAGCAAAAGAAAGTTTCGGCGGAAGTTTCCTATTTCCACCATTTTGCAACGGCGCTGCCGGCATCTTCATCTTCGTGTTGACTGATGATGCAGGGATGGGCCGTTACGCCAGCTACACGTGCGGATTCAAACTTAAAGTTGTGAAGCACGCCATTGAACATGTCGCAGCGTGAAAAGTTGCAAGCCGCAAACAAGACGTGTCGGGCCTTCCGAGGACCGAAACAAGGAAAGTTTCCTCGCGTTGAGGAGGAAGTGCTCGACTACGTGACAAACCTTCAGAAGGAGGGTTGTGCTGTGTCACATGAGCTGATACAGAATCACGCACGGCCGTTGCGAGAAGACATGGCATCTCAGCGCACGATTTTAAGGTCAGTAATGGCTGGACGACATGCTTTATGCGATGGAACGGAGTGAATCTCAGAAGACGTACAACACTGTGCCAACGGCTCCCCGCAAGCTACGAGGAGAAGATCGTTGATTTTCACCGTTACCTCATAAGGATGCGCCAAGAAAAAGACTTCATCCTGTCTCAGATTGGAAATGCTGATCAGACCCCCCTCAACTTCAACATGCCGAGAACTATGATGGTGGAGCAGAAGGGAGCACGCAGCGTCCACATCAGAACAACGGGAGCCGAGAAATAAAGGTGTTCCGTGATGCTAACAGTGACGGCGGACGGCTGTAAGCTCCCACCGTACGTGATCTTCAAAAGAAAGACAATTCCAAAGGGAAAGTTTCCCAGTGGCATTCACGATCGTGTGCAAGAGAAGGGGTGGATGTCTTCGGACCTGATGGTGGACTGGATCACAACAGTGTGGGGCTTGCGGACGAGTGCCCTTCTTCTTCCATCGCTGCTCGTGCTAAACAGCTTCTGTGGGCATCTCGTGGACAGTGTTCGCCGCAAGTTAAAGGAGCTCCGTACCGACATCGCCGTTATTCCGAGTGGCCTGACTTCGGTTCTGCAGCCGCTTGATGTTTCTCTCAACAAGTCATTTAAGGACAATGTGAGGAGGCTCTACACTGAGTGGATGGCAGCCAGCAACTACGTGCTGACACCCGGGGGCAAAATAAAAAAGCCATCAATCAAAATGCTCTGCATGTGGGCCTTGAAGGCATGGAAGATGATTCCCGGTGACATCATTGTCAAAAGTTTTAAAAAGACTGGGATCTCCAGCAGGCTTGACGGTATTGAGGACCACCTGTTTCGGGACCATGAGGACGAAGACGCGGCTAGTGACATCGAAGATGCAGCTAGCGACATCGCTGAGCTTTCCAACTCGGAGTGAAGTGAAAGTAAAAAAAACAATAAATTGAGAGCGTGAATTGTGGCCGAAAGCGTACCCGTCTTTTTATCATAAAGGTGAGCCTTAAGATGCAGCGTTTCGGTTAACGTATTTCCCATTTCAGCAATCCAAAATAATTCCTTGCGATTTTACCCCGCATCCCCCCAAAGTTACGTCGATTTTTTGGGATAAAAGGTCCGTTCATTATGCGAGTAAATATGGACGCAACTTTGCCCCCCAACTTTGCGTCAATTTTTCGGGAAAAGAGTGTATTCATTATGCGAGTAAATACAGTACATACAAGCCAAACTTTTACTCAGAAAGTGTTTCCCGCTCTGGACGGGTGCTTTCCCCTTAGCACAAGGGTGCACTGTGGCAAAGCAAGGCACGCAAAAGCGTGATGCTTACTCCACGGTTGTCACTTCACTGCAGTACACCAATGCACGGTGAGAAGCATACTCAACGAAACTGCATAACTAGCCAGAACAGACCATGCACGAACATGAGAATTATTGCGCAACTTCAGAGTACTGTCAGTGTTACATACAAAATCAAATCATATAGCATGTTATTTGAAGCGACAATCAATAGTTTACGCCAAGTCGCTGCAAAGTGAGCCGAAGCCGGAGAGCGCAGATAAATCAATCGGCACCTTTTTTCCTTTCCGATTACTCGAAGAGAACCAGTCGTACGAGCTAACAGCACCATTGTGAAGCGAGCGTCGACTCTACTTCCCCGGAAATTTACAGAAAAGTGACATGACCCGCCTTTCTTGACATCACCCCGCAAACCCTCATCAAATCCATGGCCCCCGGGGACCTTATGCCTCGCCAAAATCATGAACTCACCGACCTCATGAACTCACCGACCTAATAAACTCATGCCCCTGACCAAACTCATGAAGTCATTGAACTCATACACTCACCGATCTCATACACTCACCGACCTCATAAACTCATGCACTCACCCAACTCATGAGTTCACCAAACTCACAAACTCACGCCCCTCACCAAACTCATGAACTCATGAACTCACCAAACTCACGCCATTCACCGAACTCACGCCCGAACTCAACCTCAAATTCATGAGTTTTGAGGCTTATGAACTCACCCTCACCTCACGCCTGATCGGTGAGGGTGTGTGAAGTGCGTGAGTGCACTCATGAGCGCGTTTTTCCAAGATATGACAGTGTTACAATGGTGTTTTCTTATCGGCTATTTTGTTTTTCCAGAGAGCGCATGCAGTGGGCATCAGGTACTACAGAACCCCAAAGCATAGAGCGGGTTGTTAACGGCGTGGCGTAGCTCTCTGGTAACGCCTCCACTTCGCACGCAGCAAACCTAGGTTCAATTCCCACGGGCTGAAGCGATCTTTTGGAATTGGCAACATCGACGACAGACGCCCTACATCTCAACTACAACATCACCAACTACTACTACAACTACTACAATATCAACAACGGAGGTTATTTACACGGGTGGGAAGAGCCCATAACAGCTGTCACTGCAAGAAGTATTTTTTTAGGCAGTTGCAACATTTTTTATGCTGTCTTGGCATTTGTTAGGCCGGCGCGCCGATCTTCGTCAGGATCTACCAAGATTCCCAATCTGGGGCGATCCAAGTCCCAAACTGTTCCACCTTGGAGCAATATGTGGTTGAGGAAACGTGATCCGTGACTCTACCTGCGACGCGAAAACCTAAGCGAAATCAGTAGAATTGCACACAAAGAAATGTTCCCCCTTCTTTGTGCTGGACAGATGTGAAAAAGAGCTCAGTCGGCTCTATTTTGCGCCTCTCTCGTTCCTCGCCGCGCCACGCGCCGCAGCTGTTGAGCATCAAGTGTGTGTGGGGAATTCTGCCGTGCTGCTGCAGCTGCCGCGCTCACTCCTACGCCATCCGGTGACTATACACGTAATCGAGAGCAGTGCAGCCACTTCAAGAGCCTCCTCCGAACGACAGGTGGCAGTGCGGGCAACCACCCGATTTAGAAAAGGCCAATATTATGCGGTCGGCGAACACCTCTTATTCGCTGCGTGATTGGAGGTCGATGTCGGCGTTTAGTGATTATAGCGATTCATATTTCGATAACTCAGTTAAGTTTGTTGTGTGGAAGTTTGGACATAGGGAAATTCGTCTGCAGCAAGGAGTGCCTGGTGTCTCGGCTGTAGATGACAAATTTTGCCAGTGGCGGTACTGGCGGTACGACCGCTAGCCTGGTGTATTTAAATTGCGTCAAGCAGTGGTGAGTATACAAATGTGTGCCAAAACACTTTTCATTTAGAAAAAAAAAACTAATTGGTAATTGAGCTTGATGACTGGATTCCAAGCTGCAATGCACCAGCAGACTTGGCCATCATTCCCCCTTTTGATCAGTTAATTGTCAATGTACAAAACCTAGTTTCTGATGTCGCTCATACTATATTTGGCGCTATATTGTTCCCTTAAACACCTCGAATGTCGCGCAGGTTCATCAATATGCGATAACACAAAGTCGGTTTCCCGTGATAAATTTTTCGTGCTCAACCACTACAACAAAGTTACCTGCACTACGAAAAATTTCGCCATTCCCGTGGACTTTGTTATAAAGGCCCTTGACTGTACTGGATACTAAACATAGAGGAAATGAATGTGTGAAAACTGGAATTGGATACTGGAACATCCATAACTCCACTAAATTTCTTTGTCCAAAGTACATTTATTTGTTTATTCAGATGCTTTAAAGCTCCCTCTGGAAAGGACATCACCTAAAGGGAAAGAAATACAATGTTTGGAGGAAGCAATAAACAAAGAAAATTGAAACAACATCAATCCAAAATGCAAAAGAAATGCCAATTAATCGCACAATGCCTAAAATATATTAACAAGAGCGTGAAAACGTTCAGGATTAGTCTTAACGGCGATAATAGGAATTGGAGTGTGCCCGTCTACTTCCACCCTCTATTTTTTTTTATTCTTTGGTTTTGCAATTGTTGCTTGTACACACTTGAAGAAGGAAAGACTCTTTCCGAAACGTCTTGTGTCATTAAAGTCACCATTGCTATTAAAATTTCTCTGGATGTCTTCCACTTTGTGATGAAAAACGTTTTAAAGAACCGTGTTTTTCGGACTTTAGCCCGCAGACTATACATGTTTTATTAAAGTTGAAATATTACCCAATGCAGACTATTTACAGGGGTGGACTATATAAGGATTTGTTTTTTTTATAAATCGTTCACTGTGACAAGACGTGAGGGATTTTATGAACGGAGTACAGACGAAGCCGGATATATCGAATTCAAAGGGGATCGTAAAATAGTTTGATATATTCATAATTTGATATACAAAAATATGTTAAATTAAGCTAGAGTTGAAATTTCCTGGCGTCTCTGCTAATACCGAAGGTCGCGACATACGGGAGCTTACCAATTAGAGCATTCAAGAGCCGCTAAATACAGTAGAGCGCAGTTGGCTGAGATCGCAAACACCGCCGCGCTTACACGCGCACCTGGCCGGGACCTCCACACAACGTAAGCAACAAAACACAAAAAAACAAATTTTAAAAACTAAAAAAAAGAAACCGCAAAAGCGAGACAAAAAAAAAAGTTAAGCAAGCAACAAAAAAGAAAGCTCACTAAATTCAGGCAACAAAAAAAAAGAAAGGTAAACGAAGCCAACGCATTCGAAGTGCGATTGCACAACCGTTGCTCTCGACACACTCGACTTTTTTATATTTTTGCTCATTTTATTTTGGGGCTAGGGAGTCGCGCAGCATCAGCAGTGTTTGGGGAAAGGGCGCAGGCTACCAAGCTGACAGCGGGCACTCCCTGCTCTCCCTACGCGCGCGTCAGTGCCCTCCCCTTGCTTTTGCCATCCTCCCTTTTTTTTATGTTTTATTGTTGTTTTTTTACAACTGCTTTTTCGCTGCGTATTTTACCGCGTGTATGCTGGCTTGGCGGTCTGCCAGCCCCGCAACACAAGCGATGTGCTCGCCACTGGCTTAATAGGATCGCAGGAAAAGCAACGGGCAGCCGGGCTTCGTTCGCTATATCGAGTGTCCCTGCCATGGGAGTTCGATACAAAAAGACAACACTCCTATAGTATTACGTGTGATTTTCAAGGAGATATGATTGGACCGTTTGATATAAACAATAACTCAAAATACCCTAGTGTGATATAACCAAGCTCAACTGAATATTAATGTTAATTTATGTATAATACAGTCGAATCTCGTTAATTCAAACTCGAGGGGGACCAAAAATTTGTTTGAATAAAGCAAAGTTTGAATTAACGGGAGATTTCTCCCATAGAGACACATAGGATGGGACCTGCATGTTACTTTGAATTATCCACAAGTTTGAATTAATGAGAGTCGACTGTACAAGCTTCTTTGTGAGCTAATAGAGCAAGCATTTGTCAAGGTGTGCTGTGTATCGTAATCTTTATGTTTGGATCAGGCACGGTGTGCGGACTATGCATGGCATGCAAACTATGTACCGGGTGCGGACTATGCACCGGGTGCGGACAATCTAAGCAAAAGCTTTTATTTTTCGCCACAAATTTTCCCCTGCGGATCATGCACCGGGTGCGGACTAAAGGCCCGTTCACACTCTTGCGACCTCTTAAACCTGGGTTCCTTAAAACTTTAAACCAGAAGACACACTGGTGCCATCTATTGGGTAGCAGTGTAAACTCGGCGGTCCGGCATATTTTTTTTATTTCTCTCGCGCATTATCCTTTCTTTCTTGGCTCGAAAAACTTTTGTCAATGTTATAAACGAGCCTTTCTATGGGTATTACGCACATTTGACCTCGGAAATCTCGCAAAACCTTCGCTCTTGTGAAATGCAGTTCCAGGGTCACCGCATAGATGGCGCCACAATGCCAGTGTGTTCCCTCGTTCTAAAAAAATTTAAGAAGTTTTAAGAGATCTCGTCTCTCTCAGTCGTACTCGGTGGCGAGCGCACCGCACTCGTCGAACATCGGCGACACTCGCCAAAATGAACTTTCCGCGCGTATCGGACTAGCCGCGCGCGACTACGGCATTGGTTTCACCAAGTTGTCAAACCCCTTTTCTGGCATGAACGTACCTCCACCGATGTGCCTGAAGTCTTCCCAGAAGATAGCATCAAAAGTGCACGACGCAGCTACGAAGGCCGCCAGCAAAGTGATGCAGAGCGCGGCGCAGTCCGTACGTAAAGCAGAGAAGTCCGGAGACGAAAAACTTTTGGACGTGTGCATTTCGTACGACGGGACTTGGCATAAACGTGGCCACACCTCCCACTTTGGTGTTGGCGTGGCAGTGGAACTGAACAGCGGCCTGGTGATAGACTACAGTGTACAGAGCAACTACTGCCAGGTGTGCGCTCAAGGTCCAAAGCCAGGGTCTCAGGAATATGAAGAATGGTTTGAAAGCCACAGTCCTGACTGTCAAAAGAATTTCCAGGGGTCTGCTCGTGCCATGGAAGTGGAAGCTGCTTCAGTCATTTTTGGGCGTTCTGTGGAGCGACACAACATGCAGTATACCACGGTGCTCTGCGACGGTGACAGCAAAGCATTTTCAAAGGTTGCTAGCCTTGGTCTATACGACAAGGAAGTGAAGAAAGAGGACTGCATCAACCCCGTTGCAAAGCGTATGTATGCTGGCCTGGATGCTCTGAAGAAGGCGAAGAAAGGCCTTGGTGGAAAGGGCAAGCTGACGAATGTGAAGATGAAGCAGCTGACAAACTACTACGCCTGCGCCATGAAGGACAATGCCCCAGATGTCCCAGCGATGCAGCGGGGAGTGTTTGCCACATTCCTGCACTCTTACTCGACAGACGATGAGCCACGACACACAGCTTGCCCCACTGGAAGAGACTCCTGGTGCCACTTCAACAGGAGCAAGGCACTCGAGGCTGCAGGAGAGCCACCTGCGTCCAGGCCCCACAAGCCAGCCTTTTCCAGGGAGTTGGCCAAGGAGCTGGTGCCCGTCTACAATCGCCTTTCGCGTAGTGACTTGCTCGAGCGCTGTTCGAGGATGAAAACTCAGAACGCAAATGAATCGTTCAATGCTCTAGTGTGGAAGAGGTGCCCCAAGGTGGAATTTGCCTCCCTCAAGACCGTCGAGTCAGCTGTGGCCCTGGCAGTCCTCGAATTTAACCTGGGACCTCGAGTTTTTGAGCACGCCCTTTCCGAGATGGGAATCAAGCCAGGGAGCCATCACACCGTGCATGCTGCGAAGGCCACCCAAAAGAAGATCGGAAAGGCCCAAAAAAAGGAACTGGAGTCATCCAAAGCGTCGCACAAGCGGAGAAAAATGGAAGCCGTGGCTAAGGCGTAGAAGGATCGTGAAGAGGAAGGACTGACCTATGGTCCTGGAGCGTTTTAGATGATATAGTAAGCACTGTTTTCAGCCGAACACTGTTTGAACTTTCAAACACATTTTTCTCAGTTTGCCATTTTGAACACTTTTCCATTTTTGAAAAACTATTATTTTTTATAGTTTGGACTGAGACTCCTGAAGTGTTATTTTTCTGGAGTGAAATTTACTGGAGAATTTAGTAAGGTACTTTGTTTTTAATAATTTTCAGTTGTTCACCAAGAAAAAGTTGATTTTAGAAAAAGTCATATGAGAGAAAAATGAAGCCATTTTTAAACTTCCTGTTTTCATGCTGAGGCTTACTATATTAAACATTGCTACATACCTTACTTTGTTCATCACCTATTGAACATTACATATATGCAAAAAAGTTGTAATTTTTCTTTTTTTTTTTGAATGATAGATTTTTTCATTGGTGCTGCATCAGTCTTTTTTTTTATGACAAATTTCACCGTAACTTGGCACAAAATCTTCCTTGATGGTTGAAACTTTGCATGCCCTCCCAAGTTTGCATAACTAACATATGGTAAAAGTTTCATTGCAATCGGCAAAGTATTTAAAAAGTAGACCCCTGTAGGCCGTGCCTCCCCAAGGTCCGGAAAATACGGTACATTCAGTATTGGAGTAACCATGACTGCTCTACTTGCTCGCACTGATCAGAAGTCAGATTTCGTTCTGCCCACCGGTGAGGATGATGTCGGGGATGCTGGTGGGGGTCTGGGGCGTCTGGGGATTGTCCGTCGCCTGCCCTTTCCCCGTGTACTGCATGTCCCCCGTGAAGTACAGCGAGCCGTGGGAGTAGCCCATGGGGCAGCTCAAGGGGTCCGCCATGCCCCCGCCACCCACGTCTGGGAAGAAGACTCCGCCCGAGGACGAACTGCTCGTTGGAACCCCCTGGCTGTTGCAGTACCTCCCATCGGGAAGCTGGGAGGGGGGAGACATTTCGTCCGCTTAGAACCCGTTCAACATGCAAACCCACCCTGTACAAACAACGAGCACTCGCAAAGAAAACAGATCTAGTAAAGCATGTTGCTGGACTGAAAAGCATAAAACAAACTTTGTGCTTTGCGTAGGAAGGGTTGTCTATTCATTCGTATTTCCTGTGGGAGACAATACGTTGGACAAACTGGGCGGCGTCTTAATGCTCGCCTTCGTGAACATAACAACATCGTCAACGCCAACCCTGGTCGCTCAAGAATTTGCTGTCAGGGTCGTGGGTGTTTGGTGCATTTCAACAACAGCACCGTGTTGGGTAGAAGTGTCAACCAACTAACAAGGGAAATTATCGAAGCCGAGAACATAATACGACTGGAGGACAAATATGCTAGTATGCCATCCATAATATTGTCAAAAAGAGATTGACTATCTAGCCGCAAGTTTGTCTAGGTGCAAGAAGGTCATTTTTGCGTGTCGGAAGTTTGAGCGACAGTTTGTTTTAGTGTGCTCTAACGTCGGCCATCATAAACCGCCAACTTGCCCAACCTGAAGTTTTAACTGCCCGGATAGCTGGTGCACATTTATGTACAAAACAATGTAGTGCACAAAAAAGAAAAATGGAGAAAGTAGACAGGACAGGCGCTACCTTTCAACTACTGCAAAGTCTCGTATGAACACCCACCACACGAGAGATCGCCCATCCCGTTTTTTGAGCTGAATATCTGAGACATGAAAATTCCGAAAGGTCGCCCACCCCCTCGATTCCTGCCATAGATTGATCGTGCGATGTGCGATGGGAATTACATGAACCGCGTGGTCTGCGATATTGGTATACGTGACAAGCGTGTTGACTACGGGCTTCCTCCTGTTTGTTGCATCGCGACACTGTCGCGTCCGCCTACTGCAGTATCGGTTCTTGTGATGTGCAAGTTCATAGCTCATTCCTGCATTGTTCTCTTTTTTTTTTTGTCAGCAATTTGCACGCATGATATTGGGTCCCGTGATACACAAGTTTGTAGCAGTTTCCCCCGTTTACTGCACCGTGAAACGCAAATCTGCTGTGTCCGCAATCTGAAATATCTGTGCCCGCGACATGCGAGTTCATAGCAGGTTCCTGCACCTATGTCCACGGGTTCTCGCATGTCTATTGCATTGTGAAGCCCAAATGTGCTGCGTCCGCATTCTACAGTATCCGTTCCCATTTCACGAATTCCCGCAGCATACTTATCGCATCTTTGATCGCGAATTTGCCCTGTCAGCATCTGTGGTATGTTCCCATTTCACATAATCTGAAGTGGCAGGCCCCCCCTTCCCCCTTCGTGCTTATCAGCATTATTTGATCAAATTTTGATGTCTCATCCCCAAAGATCGCCCACCCCATATTTTTCCCCCGTTGATTTTTTTCATTTTGGGTGGGCGCTCTTTCGCTAGCTTCATTCTGGGACGGACGGCCATTTATGGCTGCTTCGTAGCAGCGTAACGCAGCCAAAGAAAACCAAAAAATACTTACAAACGCATATTCTTCGTTTGTATACATTTTTTTAGTTTTCTTTGGCTACGTTATGCTGCTACAGAGTGCCTACACTAGCCTGTCCTTTCCTGAGCACAACTCGATGAAAGCTAGCAGCTGTTCTGTCGACTCTCTTACCCTCGTCTTTTTTTTCTGTTATTTTATTTTATACCTAAAGAAATGACAGACTGCATCGCAACTGCTAGTAACCACATACAAGAAGAAAAAAGACTGGCACCATCCATGAGGTCACCCTGCAACTTCCGACCTGAGTATAACAAGACTCGAGGTATCCTTTGCAAAGCATATACTAAAAGTATAAAATCAACTAAGCAGCATTTTTTACATTTTTCTCGCTTTTTCTTCAAAAGTTTTCATCGGTGCACATTATACCAGGTGAGACTACTTGGTATAATGATTTTATGGATAGCCCACCTAAAATCAAGAGCAAATCGGGTGAAAATTAGGAGTGGGCCAACTTTCGGTGTGCTATCAAGAAAAGTGGGGAAAATGCTCCTTTTAGTTTATGTGTCCCTGCCAAACTTCTTATCGCGGCGAGGGACAATGAAGCAAAGATGACTGTACTTCCCAGTCAGCACTGTTCACTTATATCACACCGTAGCTAGCTAGCCACATTTACGTCAAGGCCATCATTGATCCGAACTCTATGATTACTAGGAGTGGGCTATCTTTCGGTGTTTGAGAAAAATTAGCAAATCAAGCCAAAAATAGGGGTGGGTTATCACTCGAGATATTACGGTAGGCAATTTTTTTCTATACGTACTAACATTAACAGTGCAAGTTTGCCACGGCGGTTGTAATTCTCGTTTGATTCTTTGACGAGAATCCCGAAACTGGCTCCCGCCCGCAAATATATTACAATCGTAATACCCATGTGTAGGTTTATCAATGCAATTTTGCCGCGCCGATTGTACAAATATATAAGTGGGAGTTACACAAAGTTGCAACTTGTATACCAAGTTTGTTTTGCAGAAACGGCCGTTTATAGGGGAATGGACCAATGGACCGGAAATGACGGCCCATTGAGTGTACTCCCGGGTAGAACACGTCTCTCGACCAAGATCAAGCTTTAGTCTGGGAATTTAGGCCCTTAAAAGGCTCAAAGAAGCCAAAATGGGATCAAACTTGACCTCCTTTGGCCAGAGTCCGGGCGTCTTGTTCCTAATTCGCCAAACGAGCGCCAACGCCGTGCTTCGCCGCTTGCAGTTTGGCTGCCGTCTGGCATCTCTTGGGCCCAAATCGCTAGACAATATATTGTTACAATATCTTTGTTTTACCTTCTAAAATTTTTTAAACATTATCTTTTGTTTGTTTACGCAACAGTTGGAGACGCGTTTCAGGCGGCACGCATTCCACCGGGGGGCGGCTGCAAAGGAGACCCACCACGAAGTACTGGTTCTGGCCGGCCGAGGGCGAGTGGTCCTCGGCACCCCCCGTGGCCACCCTGAACTGCTCCATCTGTTGCTGGAGCGGAGAGGTGCTTCCCATGGCCGAGCCCGCCCGGCCGTAGCCATTGCCGCCGCCGTAAGGACTGCCCACGGGCCCCGGGGGGGAGGTGGGCGAGGAGGAGGCCCCGTGGGACACCGGGGATCCCGGGGCACTCCCGGAGCGCTCCGAGGGCGCCCCGCCCTGGTACAGTTGCCGCGGGCGCGGGCTGGTCGGGGTCTGCAACGTGCAACCGTGCGTCCGTTGGTGAACTGTCCGGCCAGATGCTCGTTAAGGGAACCAAAGACAAGGACCTTTTCTCGGAAAGCTTCCGCATGTGCGCACGCCCCCTCCCTTGCCTTGCTTCCTCTTGTCGCCATTTTCGAATGGCAAAGTCCCGCATGATCCACATATTCAGCACCTGTCTTTACGCACATTTCATCTTTTCTGATGATTCTTTTTTTGAGTATCAATAGACTAAAGCATAAAAAGTAATGGAAACCGATACGACGGCACGAGGCCAATGTGTTTTGACAGGCGGAGGCACGTTGGTGTGCCCTTCTTGTAGTTCCCAGAGAACTCCCTAGGCAGTGCTCGTCACTCAAAAAAGGTCCATTCCAGATTTGTAGCATGATGCCACGCAGCAAAGTCGACGTAATTTTCGTCGAACGACATTATGCGATCGGCCAGTCGGCACGCACCACTCTGGGCGTGGCACAATGCATGCGCGGCGCTCGTAGTCAGAACTGGAAGCTGATTGGCCGATCACGTAGTCGTTTGACAGAAATTACATTAACTTTACCATGGGCCAAAGGTAACAAGCGTGCTAAGTGCCGCGGCAGCAATGTTCACCGTCTCAACCGCAGAGAGCAATTTCGCGCGAAAACGTTACCGTTACTGCGCTTCATCGCTAGACCCTTCTCTACCCATCGGAACAACTGGTCATTCGGTGCCATGCGGGAAAATAGGCGCACTACTCCGTTCGTCGGCGGACTGCAGTCACGAAAAACGGTCTGCCGTTGTACAGTGGCACGTTGTTACACAGCGGCGTAGGTGACACGCGGAAAAACGTAGCAGACCAACCGACCTGTGGAAGGCCGGGCGAGGAAGGCGAGTAGCCCAGGGGAGATGCCAGCGGCGACCCCGGCTGCTGCTGGGACGCCTGCGGGGACTGGGGAACGTACATCCCCAGCTGCTGTTGCTGCTGTTGCTGTTGCTGCTGCTGTTGCTGCTGCTGTTGCTGTTGCTGTTGCTGTTGCTGCTGCTGCTGCTGCAGCTGAGAGGGGTGACCTCCCCCTCCGTAGCCTTCGAGGGAGAGCGCATTGGTGTCCATCGTTAAGCCCTGCGTAGAGAGGGAGCGCACGGCCGCAGCCCGGGCCCCCAGGGGAGTTAGCGGACCGCCCGCACGAACTCACGCTCCGTTGCGCGAGTCTAAGCGCACGAAAGGACACAGAATTCTAACCAAGACGCGGTTGCTAGAGCTAATCTTCGAACTAACATTACCTTTGCAGAATACCAAAGGCACTCAATAAAATCTGCCCCCAACTGTACACAGAAACGGCGATGTTTCTCAAACTTCCGCTCCAACAGAACTTAAACGAAGAGGCTAAAAGTCGGTTCGCACACCTGCATCTGCTTACGACCGAGTTCCGACGTTCTCTTACGACTAGGAAACACGCTAGCACGCCGGCGCCACGTATGGGAAGACCCTGGAACTGCATTTGTCTAGAGTGAAGGTTTTGCAGTATTTGCAGAGACCTAATGTACACACTATCCGTGAGAATCATAATACCCGTGAGAATCATAGTATCAGTGAGAATACACGAGAAAATTGCAAGTGTTCTACATCTACCTGATGGGTGGCGCTGGCGTGTTATCTTGTCGTGAGAAATCACAAGGTGGTCGGTAATAAGCAGAAGCAAGCGTGAGAACCAGCCTTAAAGGGGTACTCCGGATATTTTTTTTAGCTACCCGAACTACCCTAACCATATTTTCGTAATCGTCGGCCTTTACCCTTTCCGGTATGCTGTTTAGTATCGCAAAATTCAGAATAGTTATTGAGAAATCGCAAAATTAAAATAGAGCCGAAACCAATGTTCAAATATACCTGCGTTTTTCTATGCCGCGACGTCAGTGGCAGGCGGGCCTGCCGGTCGAGAGGGCAGTCTAAAAAATAAACTATGCCGAGCATTTGATTTGTGCTGGGTCCGGACATTTCGTCGAACGCCGTTTCATCGAACGCCGTTTCATCGAAGCCGTTTCATCGAACACCGTTTCATCGAACACCGTTTCATCGAACGCCGTTCCATCGAACGCCGTTTCATCGAAGCCGTTTCATCGAACGCCTTTTCATCGAACGCTGTCACAGCCTGGATTATTTTTGTAATTTCCTTTGTGAACATATCCTGCTGCGAGAAGAAAGCCTCCATGAAACAATGACCCCTCTCCATGCCATATGAAAAAATGAAAAATGAGACCAAAAACAGAAAGCACGATGTGCTTTCTGGGAAGCGGGTAGTGTTTCTGTCTGACAGCATGTACGTGTAACCTTGGGTTATGTGAGGGTCCGGAAGGGTTCAGTCTTCTTGGGTGAGAGAGTACACCCAGGGCTTCACTATTGTCTGGTGCGGGTTGGCCTTCCTAAGAAAGCCTCCTGAAGATCATTCATAGGCAAAAGGGTCGGGGATAAAGCGCGAAACACACGTACGACGAAACCATCCGATCCGACGTCCGATCAGGCGATACGACGGTCGGAGGCGAGGGTTTTCAACGCTCTCCGGTGCTACGAAAACCCTCGCCTCCGACGGTCGTATTGCCTGATCGGACGTCGGATCGGACGGTTTCGTCGTACATATGTTTCGCGCTTAAAGATGACAGTGAAAGGGAGGTGGTTCCAGTCCGGTTTTAGCCCGAAATAATTTCGGCAGACCCTTTGTGCAACTTTTGTCTCTGTGAAGCTTGAAGAAGAAAAAAATAATAAAGCAGATAAGTTTAATCTGAGCATAAAATTGATAATCAGAGTATCGTTATATTTCATTTCGCGTGCTCTCCTGGCAGAGTATCGTAATATTATAAGCGTGCTGTCCTGGTAGTTAAATGCTTTCCGTGAATAAACCTTGAACTAAGCGTAAGAGTCCAAACGAGCTGGTGTGAATTGCACATTACTGAAACCCCAGAAATTGCCGTGTAGGACGTTTCGGTGCGGTCTTTTCGGTGCACGGACGTTTCGCTGCACGGACATTTCGGTGCACAGGCTTTTCGGTGCACAGGCTTTTCTGTGCGCGGACATTTCGGTGCACGGACTTTTCGATGCACGAACTTTGCGGTGCACAGTCAATCAAAATCGCGAGGTCTTTTTTTTTTTTTCTTCTTTAGAAGTCATGAGCACTATTTCAGCCGTAAATGATTTTTTTTTGCAGTTTATATTTTGTAGACTTGGTCATCCATTTACAGTCACTTACTATACTCCGTTTCACCTTATGTTGTACCGCAGACAAGGCTAGAAGCGCGAGCTCATAGCGTTGGGAGCTGCCCTTAATGCACGAGAGCTTGTGCCGCCGAGATGTGCCCTAGAGCAAGGAGCTCGCGCTTGTAGCCTTTCCTGCGGTACATAATAAGGTGAAACAGAGTATAATATACGACCTAAGTGACTTTGTCATGCGCAGCACCATCGTGCGGGAGGACTGGAGACAGTGGACGTTATGTTTCATTTGCCGGTGTCTCTTTTTCAACGTACGCACTAGACGCATCACATCATGTTTACGCGTCGGGTCGATACAGGCGTCCTCAGCGTTTTCTGTAACGGTATTGGCTTTATAATTGGTAATCTGTGTAGGAAAGACCGCAACAGCAAGAATCTTGAGAATGTTAAAAATAACCCGAGACTGTGGTAAAAGATGGGAAATGTCGTGGAACCTTGCGACGTCCTTCTTCCTGTGTCCTTTTTCTTCCACGACGTTTTTCATCTTTTACTACAGTCTCGGGTAATTTTAACGTGTTTTATATTTTGATTTATATTACAAACCTTGTGACGCATGACGGATAGGAAGAACTTTAATTTCTCCTGTCAGGTGTGCTAAACATTTGAAGATATTCCAAAATGTTCTGAGCAATAATACATAAACAACTTCACAAGCTTTACAAAAAACGGTGAGTGTGCAGGCGAGCTGGTGGATGTAGATTATGTTGGAAATACCCCGAGACTGTGGTAAAATATGGGAAACTTCTAAAAAGAAAAAATATTACACAGGAAGAAGGACGTCTCAAAGTTCCGCAAAGTTTCTTAACTTTTGCTCGGGTAATTTTCAACATTCTCGAGCTTCTTGCTGTTGGAGCCTTTCCTAGATGGACTGCGAATAATAAAGCCAATACCTTTACAGAAGACGCCAAGAACGCCTCTATCGAACCACTGCGTAAACACGACGTGATGCGTGTAGTGCGTACGTTGGAAAAGATACACCGGCAAATTAACCGTAAAGGATTGGAGACGTCCAACGAATCCAATCCTCACGCAGGATGGTACTGCGCCTGACAAAGTCACTTAGATCGTCTATTAGTAAGTGATCGTAAATCGATGACCAAGTCTACAAAATTATAAAGTGCGAAAAAGTAATTTCTAGCTAAAAAAGTGTTTATTACTTAAAAAAAATGAAACAAAAAATAACTCCCGATTTTGATTAACCGTGCACCAAAATGTCCGTGCACCGAAATGTCCGCGCACCGAAAAATCCGTACACCAAAACGTCCGTGCACCGAAAAGTCCGCATCGAAACGTACTACACCGAAACGCCCTACACCGAAAAGTCCTAGACCCCTGTCCATTCACTTAAAAGTGTTTTAGGTGTCGGTCCTTTACCTTCAGTGTCATGGTTTCAGTCATGTACACGAGTAAAGCTTTTCAGTAAGTCGCATACCCAATTGTTTTTATTTCTTTTTATAACAATTGTTTTTATTTCTAGTAATTTGACACCACCTCCAAAACAATTTCACAAGCGACTACCTTCGTCTTAACAAATGCAAGGTAAAACACCTATAAAGCACTGTTATGCGCCAAAACTCGATACAGAGAAATTCGATGAATCGGCCCTTAGCAATTCGATGAAACGGCGTTCAATGAAATGGCGTTCGATGAAATGTCCATTCATTCGATGAAACGGCGTTCGATGAAACGGCGTTCGATGAAATGTCTGCTACCCGATTTGTGCTGCTGTGCGGGTGCGGGAGCGAGCTTTCAGAGCAATCATTTGACACCATGAAACTGCTTGTACTCGGTTGGAAGCAAATCCCACAGTCCAAAGTTACCAGTAAAGACTTTCAGTTTAAAAACACGGTGAGGACTAAAATTGCAAACTTGATAGGGGGATTGGTGGCCGAGTGGGCTAGCGCACACCTGCTTGGAGCACGTGAAGTGATGGCTCGCGCTGCAGAAACCCAGGGATCCTGAGTTCAATCCCCACCCCTGCCCGTTTCGATCTGAATGAGCCTCAAACCGGCATGCAGTCCTGTATCTCTACTGCGTGGTGCACGTTAAAAGACCCCAGGCTAGTGGTTGTACTGCACTGGCTAAATTGCTCATCTAAGGCTGAGAGACAAGTCGCCCGTTGAGGCAGATTAAGTTCAGGCTGTTCAAACATACACAAAACCCAATTTTTTTTTTTTTTTGTGAATTTGATAGTTTTTGCGGGGGGGGGGGGGGGGGGGGAATTACTTTGGCCTAATATTTGAGATACTATTGATGTTTTTTGATGTGTTGTTGTATTGTACCGTAAAATGAACCAACAGTGATTAGCCTAGTCACTGTGCGTGACGTACATCTTTTATTCTATCTCAACTTCTTTCTCTTTTTCTCCCGCCCCAGTCCATCCAGTCCTAACTTCTTCTTCTCAGCCAACACGACATACTCCCCCACAAGGTAAAATTATGTGTTACGGAAAGTAACGATCTAGTGGCCGCTTATTTCTCTTAGGCCTGGACCGAAGGGATGCTTCAGCTTCCGGTATAATTGTTGTTGCAGCGGGAACTGTTGGTGCAACAGCTCTTGTTAGCTTAGAAGCGTTCCAGCAGTTTCTCTCTTCTGTTAGAAAGGTTGCAGGTACGATGGACTCCTTGATCCTCACTGCAGAACATAGCGATGAAGAACCTTTTGTTGCGTGTCCTGGAAGTCGGACACGTACGTAGTCTCCTCCTCTGAACTTTGGATGCTTTACCGCTCGGCGCTGGTCAGCGTAGTTTTTGAAGTTATTTTGATATTTCTTCACCCTGTCACGAAGTTCATTTATCACGCTCCTAGCATCTTCTGAAATATCTGGATACGGGAGCCCCATGATGTCCAGTCTCGTTCGCATTGGTCGTCCATGTAATAACATAGAGGGTGGCAGAGTTGTAGCTGCTTGCGGTGTACACCGATAAACTCCCAAAAAGTCTACCAGGTCAGTCTGGATGTTGCCATTCTCCAACAAGATGCTTTGTATGTAGTCTTTGAGCACCCTGTTGAAACGCTCTACTTGTCCATTCGCCTGTGGGTAGTAGATAGACGATTTCGAGTGTATGATTCCTCTGTCTTGCAGGAAGTTTTTGAACTGCAAGGACATGAACTGTGAACCGTGATCGGACACCAGTACTTCGGGGTAGCCTTCCCTACTGAAGATTTTTTGTAGGAAGCTTATCACAGCATCTGTCGTAGGGTGTGTACAGAATTCGACCTCCGGCCACTTGCTGAAGTAATCGACAGCGGTGATGGCGTATCGGCAGTTTCCTGGGAAACTAGTAAATGGCCTGACGAAGTCTATTCCTATCTGCTTCCATGCACCTGTCGGAAAAGGTACTGGCTGCATCGGAGCAGGTGCGGTTTTTACTGTCTTGTCATGTTGTTGGCAGACCATGGAGCTTGTGATGTAGTCATTGACCTCAACGTCCATTCTCGGCCACCAGTAGTGGTCTCGGAGTCTCTGCTTTGTTCGTACTATCCCAGGATGAGATTTGTGTGCGATGTCCATGATCCGACGACGAAGTGTGGTCGGTGGGATGATCTTCTGATTCCGCAAAACCAGGCCTTGCACCACAGAGAGTTCGTCCTTAAGTTTGTAGAAGGGTAACAAGGTAGGTTGTACCTGTAACTCAGAAGGGTTTGAAGAAGTGATGATATCGCCCAGTTTTGTTAGTGTAGCATCTTTCAAAGTCTCCTTCTCAAGCTCATCCAAGGTGACACTTCGCAGGTGGGCTCGAACTGCGCATATTATTTCGGCGTCCTCTGCATCGCTTGACTGGTCTTGTTTGGTGACAACCGGCAGTCTCGAAAGTGCGTCCGCAATCACATTCTCTTCGCCCCGCCAGTACTGCACTTCGTAGTTAAACTGCAGTAACCTTGCAGACCAGCGGGCGATGCGCATGGGTTGCCTTCCCGATCCTTGTGTGGAAAGTAATGTCACAAGGGCCTGGTGATCCGTACGGAGTATGAAACGTCTCCCGAGAAGGAATGTTGTCCACGTTTCACAAGCCCAAAGGCAAGCCAGAGCTTCTCGTTCCCCTACGGAGTATCGTCGTTCGGTCTCGGACAATGTCCTTGACGCGAACGCCACTGTCCTGACGCCTTCTGGATGGAGCTGCTGTAGGACGGCTCCTAGTCCGTAGTTGGAAGTATCTGTTGTCACCATCGTTTGTAGTGTAGGGTCGAAAATGGCTAGAGTAGCGCAGTTCTTTATCAGGCTCTTCACCTCTTCGAATGCATGTTCATGTTCAGCTGTTCACAAAAAAGCAACACCTTTGCGTAGCAAGGCACAGAGCGGATCAACCACTGTTGCGTAGTGTGGAACGAACTTCAAGTAATACGATGCAAATCCAAGGAAGGATTGCAAGGACTTGACTTCTGTAGGGGATGGCGCCTTGCTTATAGCGTCGAGTGTTCCTTCAGCTGGTTTTATACCTTCTTTGGATATTTGATGTCCAAGATATCCCAACTCCGTGAACGAAAAGGTGCATTTTTGCGTGTTGAGCTTCAGCCCACTTTTCTCTAAGCGTGATAGGACTCGCTTCAAGTTTTCATCGTGGTCTTTTTGTAATTACCCTGCGACGAGGATGTCATCAAGGTAGTGAACTGTGCCTTGGCATCCCTTCAGCTTCGTTGACAGCATCTTTTGAAAGGCTGCAGCTGCCGAAGCTAGTCCAAAGCAAACCCTCTTGTAACGGTAAAGACCTTCGTGCGTTATAAACGCTGTAATGTCTCTGCTCTCCTCTGCCAGCTCCATTTGGTGGTAAGCTGATGAGAGGTCCAGCTTGGAGAAGATCGTCATACCTGTCAGCCGGTGAAAGATTTCTTCCAGATATAGAAGCGGATGACCGTCAATGACGATTGCTTTGTTAGGTCTTCGTAGATCTACGCATAGCCTGATTTCTCCTGTTTTCTTCCAGGCCACGACGATTGGGGAAACCCACTCTGATGCATCGATTCTCTCGATTACCCCTGCTGTCTCTAACTTCTGCAACTCCTCAGAGACTTCGTCTTGTACTGTCAGAGGGAGACGACGAAGTTTTTGTTGCACTGGGGCAACCGATGATCGCGTCTTGACTTTGTGAACGAAATCTTTCACGTGTCCCAGCCCCTCTCTGAATAGTTGTGGAAACATCTCTGTATACTGCTGAGGATTTTGTATACCTCTGGCAGAGAGCTGGTGACACGCATGTTTTTCAATATCCAGCCTCATTTGCAAGCCCCTAAGGATATCTAGTCCAACCAGAGGTTTGCCGGATGTGACATGGAACGTTCCTGTAGTATGTCTGGTCCCAAAGGATGCCTCGGCTGTGAACATCCCATACACCTCGATTAGCCCATTAGAGTAATTTCTGAGCTCCAGGTTCGAATGTTCCAGCTTGCTGTGTTGAAAATGCGCATCGTAGAGTGCAGAAGATATGATGGATACTGGTGAGCCGGTGTCCACCTGTAGCTTGAGTGCAATGCCGGCTATGATCATTTCACAGTACAGGATGTCTGGCAATCCTTGAATGTTCATCAGTCCTTTGGCATTGATGGAAGCTGTGGTCTTCACTGCTGCTGATTTTCTGCATACAGCTGCAAAATGGTCACGTGTACCGCATTTTTTACAGGTCTTCGCACGTGCCGGGCATGATGTAGCATCCGCCAAGTGAGCTGAAGATCCACATCTGCAGCGTTTTGGCCCGGTTTTGAAGATTTAGCAGTAGATCTTGTGAGAGCCGCAACCTGAGAAGTACTTCGGACGTTACTGTCCTGGGTTAGCAGCTTCGATTCGCGCAGAGCCTGTTCCACTTGCCTGGCGATGACTAATGCAGCATCAAGCGTTAGCTCTGGTTCGAGTAAAAGCCTCTCCCGCACTTCCTTGGTGTTGGTTTTTTCCTCTAGCTGGTCGCAGATTAAATCTTCAGTCAGTGCATCGAATTCGCACGTCTTGGCCAGACTTCGCAACGCGGCAATGTACTCCTCTACCGTTTCTCCTGGCAGTTGTGCCCTTTGCCGAAGCGATATCGCTCCACGGTCTTGTTGATGGCAGGTGTAAAAAAGTTGCTCAGTATACGTACTGCGGCGTCGAAGGCACGAGTAGTGGGAGCACTGGCCGCCGAAGTAGTTAAGATAGACTCCTCTTGGGATCTGGCAGCAAGACTTCCAGCCGAAAAAGTAGATGGCTGGGAATCCTCTCGGGTTGTGGGCAGGGAACGGAATACTCGCTGTCCCTCAACTCCAAGGCAGTTGAGTAAGATGGCCTTTTTCCTGTCGTCCGAGTATGAAGTAGCGCCGCTCGCCACCAGGAATGTCTCGAAGAGAGGATACCATTCCGTCCATGGGATTGTAGGTTTGCCGGGAGTCGGCAAGAAAGGCGGCGGGGTTTCCAGTTTCATGGTCGACTGCGTCAATATGTTGTATTGTAGCGTAAAATGAACCAACAGTGATTAGCCTAGTCACTGTGCGTGACATACCGTATTTACTCGCGTAATCCTCGCACTCGCGTAATCCTCGCACTCGCGTAATCCTCGCACCCTTAATGTGAGCCACCAAAAATTGGATTTTCCTTTTTCTCGCGTAATCCTCGCACCCCCAAAACTGCAGCCGCGAAAGTCGCCTGCTCGCGAAACCCGCATGATGCACGCACACTCCACCGGCCGCATTTCCCGGTGCCGCGCCGCTTCGTTTGGAGCGGCGCGGCGCCGTTTCATGCTCCAGGCGCCTTAGGCAGCCTAGCGCCATCTCTCAGACGCTAGTCACACTGTCGTTGAGCCCGTTTCGCGTGCACGCAACTAGATGGCGTTCGCGCAGCCTGCGGTCGTCGAGAAATCGGGAGGTGACGACAGTGACGACCACAGTCGCCACAGTTGTGACGACGAGGGGCAACGACCAGCAATGCTAGGACTGACCGCTCATTCACTCTGGAAGCGGATCCGCGTTCGCAAAGCGGTTGTGAACGCGGTCGACGCGGTTATATGAAGATTCAGTACAATTGCCCGCGCACTTGATGTCATCGAATGTGCGTGCAATTGTACTGGATCTCTACAACCGCGTTCGCAACTGCTTTGCAATCGCGGATCCGCTTCACTTCCAGTGTGAATGAGCGGTGATTCGGACTGAAGGCGTTATCAGCGACGTAGATAAGTGCTAACTCAGACTGTGTTTGTAAATAAATCTTGCTTTGTGTTGAACCTGTGGTTTTATTGTTAAGGTAAGTCCTGTATTGGTAGTTCTCAAACTTTGTAGGTAGCTGCCGGCGCGAAAACCCCGATTTGCAGCCGCCTCGTTGTCGTTGTTTTGTTTTTTATAATTATAGAGCTTTACGTTTTCGCGGAAAATTTTCCCCGCGTAATTCTCGCACCCCCCAACTTTCCGTCGATTTTCCGGAAAAAAAGGTGAGAGGATTATGCGAGTAAATACGGTACATCTTTTATTCTATCTCAACTTCTTTCTCTTTTTCTCCCGCCCCAGTCCATCCAGTCCAAACTTCTTCTTTCTCAGCCAACACGACATGTGTGTAGAAAATTTTAATGCAAATCAAAGGCCACGAAGAAAACTCTGCAGTACCCCTTTAAGACTGTCAGGCTTGGCGGGTCTCTTGATAAAATGTTGGTTGGGCTTTTAGAAAGTTCCTTCTTAAGTTCTTCTTACCAGCGTCTACCCCTAGTGGCATTAACTTTCATCATCAGCACAGATCCCTCTGTTCCACAGTCTTTCTTCCCAAAACGTTTGCATTGTGCATTTTCTGAACGACTGGACACTCACAAAATAAGCACAGTCATGCCTTCGCGCCCTTAGAGACGGTGTTCAGGCACCACATTTGAAAGCCTCTTTCGGTACTCCAAGACCTTAGCCAAATGTCAAATTTGTTTGCTTCATCACAAGAAAAATTTTCTAGCCGACTCAATGCCTTGCAAAAAGAGAGAGAGAGAGAAAAGGAGACACTTTATTTAAGCCGAAATGCTTCCTCTCAGCATTTTGGCCTTTTTACAGTTCTATGAATACTTCGCACAAACGTTTGCCTCAATGTCTTGTAAAGAGAACATAGAAATCATGTCCAAAAACTAACTCTGTTTTGACTACCTCCTACACAAAAGTTACACAAAGCCAGATGATGAAAACAGCCTTTTTATGCTTTGTTATGCCAGCCACAAGGCAACAGAGTTGAAATGTAATCAAAGCAAGTCTCGCTTGGTTTTCTCTTGTGATTTTATTGTGAATTTCGGCAACGTTCATTAAGAATAACAGGAATTCAGGAAGGAAATAGAGAGAAAATGCCTTTAAAGTATTGCTTCTAGCAACTGACAATTACTTTAATCACATTCCCACTCTGTCACCTAACATTTACCATGCCAAGTTTCTCGCTGTTGCCAAACTGCTCAACACATTTTTTTGTCCCAGGCAGTCTCGTGTAGTTCTCATCTAAAGCCCCACAGAGCAAACATCACTTTTATTCAAAAGCAAGTGGATTAGGCATAAGATAAAACAAAATGTTTGAAGAGATTAGGCTCAGAATGAGACAGGGTATTTAAATTTCACTAGGATTAGACAAGGAACTCTCAATAATAGGTTAAGGGATTAGGCACAAGATGAGCACACCACAAAGTTGCACAAGAGGTTTAAGGCCCGTCCACACACTTGCGTTCAGAGCGACTGCCACGATTACGAACGAATGCAACCGGTTAGAACGACAGGTTGCCGCGACAATGAAGCGTCAAATCGCCGCGCCGTTCATGTTCGTTCGCAGCGCAAGGAGTTGAGCTGTGCCAAACTTTTTCGCCATATTTGGGAACGGACGGAGCGGCCACATCGACAGACCAATCACGAGTCGAGGAGAGCTCGGCTGCGCGAGTTGCATGGGGGTCGTGGTTTCTGACGTCTGCCAAAAAACGAGGCATCGGCGGCGATTGTCGACATGGTCAGCATGGTGGAAGCTCGACCTTCCGCGTAGAGTGCTGTCCTCGACTGCGGACTCTCGCTGTGCGTCGCGACAACAAACCGGCACGTTCTAAAAGAGAAGATCCGTCTGCTCGTGCGGTGGCAACGCGGCACTAACCTCAAGACGGTAGAAACGTTCATGCCGTCATGTTTGTTTATCTCGACTCCAGCAGTCCTTTCTTAGCATGTGTGTCCTTAAACATCGCTTGGATTTTCTATTTTGCGTACTTCGTGTGTGGGCTCAAGTTCAAGGTACTGCCGGTGTGTGTTGTTTTCAAAGACGCGTCGTAAGGATGCAAATCTTCGCACGTTTTCGTCGTCCGAGAAAAGCGATTTATGGTGTCATTTCCGAACGCTTGCAACGCCTATGTGAGCACAAAATTGCTACATTGCTGCTAAATTTGCGGCGTAAAATTGTAAAAAAAAAGTGTGCGGCAAGACTTGTACTATTAGCAAAGTCGTGCGTTAAGTTGCGATCGTCCGAGACGGCGTACGGAGTATGATTCTTTTCTCTTTTCGTCCCTTTGACTCTAGCGGCCTTATCCTGTAAAAATTTAAATAAATAAAGCTCGAGGCAGTTCCAAACTCTCTATCCATTTTCTGTTAGACCAGCAAGTGGCAGTGTGTCCCCTCCTCTTTAAAGGCGCCTCGAAAACGGCTGATGGCGGCTGAGAGACGGCTGCCACGCTGACGACCGCCATGTTTGGCAGAGTTTCTGCGCTTGTTGCAGTGGGGGCAAGAGTGTGTACACGCGGCGCAGAGGGGTCGTTCCGGTTATAACAAACGCAGTGCTCGCTGCAGGTGTCTGAACAGGCCTTTAGGGAGGAGTTCACAGAAAAAAAATAAGTTAGATTGGGGATTACGCACGAGATTAGTATGAGCAGATGGGAATGAAAAGAAAAGCAACAGGAATTTTGGATAGGTGATTGGGAAGGATGTTTGATGGAATTAGGGAGGAACTGAGATGGGATTTGGGGAGAAAAATAGACAAAAGCTGAACCGCAAGTAAGAATGAGGTAAAATGAAAATGAGAGAGAAAACATCAAACAAAGATGGTATGGGATTAGGGAGGAATTGCAACAAAGTTGAGATGGGGTAAAATATGAGATAGGATTATAAATGAGACAAAGGTTAGACAAGATTAGGAAGGAATTGAGACAAAGGTGAGATGGGATCGTGGATTAAAAAAGTCAGGTTCGGTGGAATTGGGAGGCAATAAGGCAGAGATAGGATTATGAAGGAATTGAGACAAGGCTCAGGTGGAATTAGAGAGGAAACGAAACATCAGGAGAGATTATTGATTAAATAAGGCAAAAGTTAGATGGGAGTAGGATGGAAATGAGACAAATATGATGAAATTATATATTACAGTTACAGAATATTTATCCTATTCTATATTCTGGGCCTTAAAACACTGTCCTACAACACCTTCCAAAAGAAGGAAGTAGTATCTGTAACATAAAAAATACTAAAGTTTGATGAAATTATAAACGAAATCAAATAAAGACAATATAGACTCGGGAAGAAATTTCCATAAAGCTAGGTGGCAGTGCAAAGTGAATAAAACAAAGATGAGATGGGATTATTGATTAAAAGTACCGCAGTTTTATGGGGGTTAGGGAGGAAATGAGAAGGAGAAGACATGGAATAATGAAGGATTTTAGGTAAAGCTAGGTACATGGCAATGGGGAGGAAATAAAACAATACAATGGGATCATGGACTAAAAGAGGACAAGGTAAGACAAAATTAGGGATGAAATGAGACAAAGGTGAGATGGCATTACGGAGTAATTTAGACAGAGCTGTAGATGGCAATGAGGAGAAAATAAAACACTGAGATGGGATCATGGTAAATGAGACCAAGGTTAGAGGAAATTAGGGATGAAATCAGACAAAGATGAGATGGGATTAGGGCACCAGTGAAACGACTCCTATAGGAGGTATTCACTGGACGCCATATTTGAGGGTGATGTTTAGAGCGCATGCTCAGAACGAGCTCACAGTAATAGCCTGCTAAGACCGGCAACCTTGATGGTGCTAAATGCACGCTCCAAAAGGACTGCAGAAGCTCGCCGTCAGCACGCGCTCAGCAGCAGCGCACACAGATATGGCCGCCAGTGAATACTCCCAATACAGGTGGGACCAATCTCCACTCGGAGAAAAATCAGCAGCATGGGGAGAGGAGGAAGGAGAGAGCGTGGAGAGAAGGAGAAAGGCTCTGCCCTCCAATGTCCAAAAAGGACCTTAAGCAAGGACGCTTCGAAAAAACTAAAAAAAAACATTTCCTCCAATGTGGCATTAGCACTAGTGCATATGCAAAATGAGGAAGATAGCCATGCTGGGGAGAGCAAGGTGGCAAGAGAAGTCCAAGCAAGGCTGTCACGAGGGTTAGTGGTTTTCGGTATTGACAGAACAAAAAAAGAAAGAAAAAAATGCAATAAAGTGTTTCTTTGAGATCAGTGAAAAAAGATAAGCACCCAAGATCTGGTCAACTATTCAGTTTTTGGCCTTACTTTAGACCAGGTATATTACAGAGTTGATACAAATCAGTACATCATTCAAATAGCTCATCATCAACATCGTTCAAATAGGCATAACTCAAGTGCCTGATCAGAAAGATTCCTACAATGGACGCTCACAATGTTGTGCTTTTGCTCACTTTTGGCCACCACTGTCAGCTTCTGCGCACGGCCTTTTCCCCTCCATTGTACGAGCAAGAATCACAGCAATAGTAGATAGTTACTGACACACGCAGATTTCGTCTAGGCAAAATATGATTTGTCGCCTTAAATTGCGCAGAAAAGAAGAAAAAAACGTCGAAAACCACAAACCCTATCTACGACATGTAGGACTTGGAACAGAAAATGAGAAGGCAGAATGGAAACACGCAACATGTCTGAAGTGGAGATTACCCCTGTCATTATAAGCGAGCCAACTACAAAAAAGGCTGTCTTGAGACACCACTTCTGCCTTAATGACCAGGTCATTAAGGCAGACGTCACGGTGACCTAATGACTCGCCATTAATGTCTGCCTCAATGACTTTCACTTTTGCAGTAGGACCATTAATGTGAATCCAAAACGTCATTAACATGCATCGTAGGGTAGTGATGCAGTACAATGACCATTTAAATTGAAGTCATTGCGCACTAACTTGCAGCACGAGCTTTCGCTCAAAATGTTGCAAACCCTGCGGTGTGTTAGTACGTTCCGTCGCCGAACCGAACTAAAACCGCAAATCATACTTTCATACAGTTTGAGTGTTTCCAGGAGCAAAGGAGCAGACGGCATGCAAGCAAGTCCCGCAAACCAGTGCGGCCATGAAAGCAGACGTGCCAATAGTGCATCTTTCGAGTTCTCCCTTTCCCTCAATTTCAGGACGGCAACGCGACCCAAAACAGATCAAGTCGGAAACCAAGGGTGCTTTCGAATGCAGCGTGGAAGCTTCCAAATTACAAACAAAAAAGAAACAAAAAGATTTGTTTGAGTAACTACCAGTTCCGTTTAACGAGTTCTTCGCAGTCTTTAAAGGCCGACATTCATTTACTGTTTCCCATTTTCGCTAGCTTCTTCTTGTAGAAAACCTACGTCAGCCCGTCTTAGCCATTCCTTCCGTTGCTACCCTCGCAGCTGAGCAGAGGAGGAAGCTGAAGAGAAAATCGAGTCCATGTGTCAGCCTTTAAAGAAATGCCGCAGGAGAAAAGAATCTAAAGAGATAACACGAGCATAACAAAGACCCAGCAGTGCAACGAACCACCAAGCACTACTCGTACAAACTTTCTATTTCATCGAGCAAGGCAAGTGACTCCGAGGGAGAGAATCCCGCACGTGTTTGAACACAACATGCTTCGCCAATTTGGTAAATAACGATTTCTACCTTGACCGCACGCTCGTAACAAATCAACGGCAAAATTATTACTATCAAAAAATCCCCAGAGATGCCCCACCCACGAAAGGCAACCCGCCGCCTATTTTTGGCTCGATTTGCTATTTTCTTTTAAACACCGAAAGATAGCCCACTCCTAGTAATCGTAAAGTTTGTATCAATGATGACCTCGGCGTAAATGCGTCTAGTTAGCTATGGTGGAATTTAAGCGAACATTGCTTACTGGGAAGTACAGCCATCTTTGTTTCATTGCCCCTCACCGCAATAACAAGTTTGGCAAAGACACATAATCTAAAAATAGCTTTTTTTTTTTTTTTTACTTTTTTGGTTGCACACCAAATTTTAGCCCACTCCCTATTTTCATCCAATTTGCTCTCGACTTCAGGTGGGCTATCTCTCGGGATAAGACGGTAGTCTCCTAGCTACGCAGGTATGGCGTCTGCCAGCGAACGGCGCAGGAACTAGCGTCTGCTTTGGCACGCCATGTTTCGTGTGCAAACACGTGCGGCAAAACGAAGATAGAAACGGGGGATGCAAGCACTACGAAGGCCTCTACGAAAAAAACCACTCGACTCGCAACGTGCTAAGACACGCTTGAAAGGGTGGTCGCGGGAGCTGCCCGACCGACTTCTGAAACGCTTGGGAAACGAATGCCCTGATGTCTCTAGAAGTCGACCGAGCGACCCAATTGACCGGCTTAATTAAGACGACGGCAGTCGGGGCGAACGCCGCTCGAATGCCGACGCCTCGACGCTTTCTCGTGCCCGACTCTGGCGCCAAACAACTGACGAACTGAGGCAAATGATAGCGTAAGACCGAAAGAAAAACTGAGTAACCAGTGCATCGTCAACGGTAACTAAAATGAACGCCGCGAGCTATGGGGCCAGATTGGTTCGGATGGAACGTCGCTAGTCCAAAAACATGTTCGCTTTACCTCTACGTGCTTCTATGTCTTTAGTCCTATGTGCTATGTATCTATAGGTGCCAAAAATGAGTGCATTATTTTCTGTTTCGGACAAGTTGTGAAAGTCAACCTAGACAGAAATGCAATGCAGCGCGGTGCAGTCGACGCAAACATCTGAACCAGCCTCCAGAATTCATTGCATGCTTAGAATAAGGCTTCTAAAATGTTGTTTCCCATCTCGAAAACTACAACAAAGCGTAATTTGCGTGATGTGTGTGGTTGGCACAGTGGGCGATATGAAACCTGCAACCGCATTCTATACATTCCCCTTAATGTGGCACCGTGTCTCTTTGACTTAAAATTCTTTACCATGTCTTCTCAACCCAGACTGCACTGTCTGATGACGCAAGAAAAAATACCCATCCTTAGGTCGCAAAAAGAATGTGCCGAAATAAACTCTTGGGCTGGTTGGGTAAACGTGTCAAAGACACGTGTAGCACTAGATACGAGGACGAGCGGAAGTGTACAGGGTAAGCGTTAACTAGCAACTGGAGTTTTATTTAATGCACGAGACAAAGAAGACATGAGCAGTAGTGGTGTTAAAATGAAGTATAAAAGAAGGATAAAAAGAGGAAGGAAAAGAGCTTCAAGAATGTAAGATACAGTTATAAATGAATAAGATGAGAGAAGAATAGAATTAAGGATGGATTATAAAAAAAAAATATTGTACATAATTTACAGTGAAAGACCAATTGAACAAACTTCGAGGGACCTAAAGAAAAAAGTTTGTTTAAGAGAAAGTTACTCAACTAGATGCATTGGACATAGTAGGGTTTTGCTGGGGAATTGGACAAAAAGGTAGTTCACCCAAATAGTTAGTTCAACTGGAGTTTGCTCAAGCGGTATTTCACTGTAACAAAAAGAATAAAAGATGAAACAAATATGCTAAAAGGCGTTCTGGTGGTAGCGTGAGGCGAGACGCGAAAGCGCCGAGCTCGCGTCGACGGCGTTTGCCCCAAGAGCCCGCCTTCCCGCCGGTGCCCTCCCCCAGGCAAAGCGGCTTCTCCCTACCTCCACAGTGATCCGGGGTAGGTGAGGTCTTTGGTGATGGTGGTGTTGGTGCGGGGAGGAAACACGTACTTGCCCTTGGCCGGGCGAGCCGTGGTGGCGGCCCCCGCCCAGCACCACGCTCGTCGAGCTGTGGTGCGCACGCCGCCGGGACGACGGGGACGGGGCCGGGCCGGGGCTGCCCCGGCGCCCCGACGGGCTCGAGCCCGGCCCGTGCGGGGAGCCCGGTCCACCCGGCGAACCGTTGCCCACTTGCCCTGCGAGCGAGAAAAACCGAGGGTCACCGAACGCCGCCGCAACACCAAACCTACGGCGCTTCGGACGCGCCTCCGCGTTCGCCACGTCCCTAAAAAGCGGTCCTTCGATTTCCAACCGAGGACGTCGTAAAAGTGTCATGCCATCACCGGCCACTCTCCGGCTCGACGGTCCAAGGAATCATAAACAGCCAAGAGCTGGAGCTCAGCGCACTTTTTACCTGGTCTTCTACCACCAACAGCCAGGATCGCGATGTTCGACAACGTGACCCACCGCCTTCAGCGACGTCGTTCGTTGCCGCTTCGGGACCGCCTTTGATGTATGGGCAGGATAAGACGCACCGGTCACAGAAGCGTTCCCCCCCCCCCCCACGAACCATACTGAAACTACCCAAGTCCGCCACCGCGGTTGTGCTCCCTAGTTAGTGACGTTGCCCCGAGATCTTGCCTCCCCCCAATCAAAATCAGGCACCCCACCCCCAAGTAGAAAGATTATGATAATACTTAATTAACGGCGATGGTATTTCTAACAACCAACAGCCGAGATCGCGGCGTTCCATGGCCCGACGTGCCAGCTCTTGCGACTTGAATCTTGTCCGCACTTCGGTTGATCCCGTTTTGCCTTATCGTCGTCCTTGCGTTTATTTGGCACTGTTCTCTCGTACGTCATCCCAAACTGGGTCCCTAGAAATCCGGGGGTTTCCCGCAGTACCCCGACAGGTTATAGGAGCCCCAATATTTTCTCGACCGACCCTGTTGCTAACCAAGGTCTATTTCCAGTTTAAGCACTACTTTAGCAGGTCTGAGTAATCCATTGCTGCGTAACTTTGGTCCAAATACGGTAGGTTCTCGATAATTCAAGCTCTGATATTTCATACTTCTGGTTAATTCAAACAAATTCCATAAATTTGGTTGTCCCACCGTTTTTAATGTCAATGATAAGCCACTTAATTCAAACGGCGTTTCCGTGCAATTCCTACTTTTCGTTTTCGCAACACTGTTGAGCGCGTTTCTTAACGAGTGCCGGTGCGCTGCAGAGAAGCAACGCCCGCGGAGCTCATTTCCGCGGGCGCTGCTTCTCCGCAGTGCAATGTTGCTCAGTAACAAACACGCTCGACGAGGCTAATAGTCCACGATAGACAACTTTTTTTTGCTGGTTGAACAAACTTAATTTTGTTTTGAAGTGTCATGTGCTGTCTAAACAGTACACGATAGACAACATTTTTGAGGGATGAATAAACCTATACATTTCACCAGTGTTTCATGTGTGGCATAGCTGCTTATGATTAGCAGGCCTGTGTAGAGGAAATCAAATATCTGCTTTGTATGTTTAGTCATCCATATAACAAATCACAACTTTATCTCCCATCATGTTAACATGAATTTCTGATAATGCAAACGAAATTCGTGGCATCCGGGAGTTCGAAATAATGAGAGCCTCCTGTATTTCTCATTGTTTGCATTATTGTTTACAAGGTCCGCCACTTTGGGACCAGTTTCGATGCATGGATGGTAATTATATTTTCATTAATAATATTAATATTTATATCTATTTTTTTTCTAATTAAAGAAAAAGGGGAGAAAAAGAGAGAATCAATTTTTTGCATTGTCTTTTAGATTTCTTTGCATTTCACATATTGATGTTAGAAGTTTTTGGTATGCATTACTTGTTGCGCATAATTTGCATCTCGTATCTAAATAGTTACAGTTCCTTCACTTTGACACTTATCTGGTTTTCGCATATGGCCATCAGAAGTTGTGCGCACAATTTTTGTTTCGCATGATTTTCTTTTCGTACATAGATGCTTATTTTGTCTTTGAACAGCTTATACAATCAAACCCGGATATATCGAATTGAAAGGGGATCGTAAAATAGTTTGATATATCAATAATTTGGTATACAAGATTATGTTAAATTAAGCTCGAGTTGAAATTTCCTGGCGTCTCTGCTAATACTGAAGGAAGCGACAAACAGGGGCTTACCAAATAGAGCAGCCAAGAGCCGCCAAATACAGTAGAGCATAGTTGGTAGAGACTACAAACACCGCCGCGCTTACATATGCACCTGGCCAGGACCTCCACACAGCATAAACGACAAAACTCGAAAATAATATTAAACAAAAAAATGAAAGAAAAACGGAAAAGCGAGCAGCATAAAACAAATCTCTTGATCCATAGAACAGAGTTAAGCAAGCAACAAAAAAGAAAGCTCACTAAATTCCGGCAGCGAAAAAAGAAAGGTAAAAAAGAAAGAGAAACCGGGCAAGCAATAACGGCAAAAGAAACAAAGATAAGCCGTTCAAAGTGCTATTGCACAACCGTTGTTGTCCACACACTTGACTTGCCGAAGACTTCTTTTTTTGCTTATTTTATTTTGGGGCTAGGGAGTCCCGCAGCATCAGCAGTGTTCGGGAAAAGGGCGCAGGCTACTATTCCCACAGCGGGCACTCTCTGCTCTTTTTTTTTCTTTTTTTTTTCGGTTTATTGTCTTTTTTTTTTCACAACCGCTCTTTCATTGCGTATCTTCCTGCATGTATGCTGGCTTGGCGGGCGGTCTGCCAGCCATGTAACGCAAGCGATGTGCTTGCCACTGGCGCAATCGGATCGCAAGAAAAGCAACGGGCGGCCGGGCAAGCTTCGTCCGCTATATCGAGTGTCCCCGCCATGGGAGTTGGATACAAAAAGACAATGCTCCTATACAATTACATGTGATTTTCAAGGGGACGTTTGGACTGCTTGATATAAAGAATTATTCAAAATACCCGAGTTTGATATAACCGGACTCGACTGTATAGACGTTCAAAGTGCAAAGTCTGCAACTTTTATTAGGGCGAAAGCCTTACTTGTCCCATTACGCAAAAAAGCAGCGGGCTTTGCCGCGCCTGCGCAGAAGGGGAGCGCGATGTCACCGCCAGAGCACCGTGTGAAAAAGGCAGTCTTTTTCACACGGCACATAAGCAGTCTTAAGTGTCTCTGTCAAATTATTATTCGATTATTCGGCGCATCTTTCATTTTATCCATGGTTTTCTTTCATATCCTCAAACGGCTGTCCTGCCGACAAACTTGAGAAGGGCCCCGGACCGCGTCAAGTCGCCTCCGTCAGCTTTCCGTCCTTCAAGGCCACAAATTAAAAAAAAACGACCGGCCGATCGTGTCGGACACCAAACACCAGAGCAACGCCGGTAGACCCGAGCCAATTCGACCTCGTCCAACCCGACTGCATTCGACCAAACCGGATGTGAACGTCGTGGCAAAAAGGCGTCGTGTAGCCGTCTCCGGCCCCCGGGCGTACGTACTGGAGTGCATGGGAGCCATGCCCCCGCCGGGATGCTGCTGCTGTCCGCCGAGCTCCTCCGAGGGATCGAGCGGGGTGGCCAGTGGCGGCGGAAAGTGGAGGCTGGTCAGGTCAGGCAGGGACCCCGTGTTCCCGTTGCCCATGTTGGGGCCCGCTGGCATGTGCAGGCTGCCGGGCAGGGGGGCGCTCGAACCGGGGCTCGGCATGGGGCCGCCGTCGCCGTCGTCTTGAGGCATGTAGATGCTGCGGAAGAAACGCCGCGTCGCTCTGCTTCTCCCGTGTCCGCCGTCGAGGGCGTGGCCGCCGCGAGCGAGTCGCTCCTACCTTTTCCCGCTTTCCGAACGAGAACTCCGCAGTTTCCTCAACTCGTGGCACTCCACATCATTGGATGCGCATTTAAATTTGGCAAATGCGTCTTCCTCGAAAAGCTACCACACCACCTAAAACATTTCATTTTTTGATCCACAAACAGATTTGTTTGAGAAGTTTTTTTTCCCTCTGTACCGCTGTGTGAATTTTTGTCGTCGGCTACTATTGATCGTGTTTCACATTCGTTACCGTTTTTATTTTTTCTTGCATATTGTTACATTCAATTTTTATTTTGCTTCATACAATTCTTTCCCTCACTCTCGCGAAATGGCACGACCATCTACCAAAATCCTCAGTTTCAAGAGACGACCGTGACAAACCGAGACTCTCAATTCCTCCAAAATTCTTCTGCCAACATTACATTTGTCGAGGGAGGGGAACTTCTGTGCCCCAGGGTGGCGTGGCCTCGTCCCACGAGGAAGTGTATCATTGTCTCGAGTGAATCGCCGCATGCCTACGCACGTGTAAATCTTGGCGGTTGCTGATTTGCCTCATAATTGGTTCAACATTGTAAACAGACATGGCCGAACTATGGTCGCTGACGGGACAAGAACGGCAGAGGGGAGTTTCGGTAGTCCCGCCTCCAGCGAGAGTTTCCTAACTTCGTCTGACACTTCGGCGTCCTTCAAGTGTGCACGAGCGTGCACACTTGAAGGACGCCGAAGTGGACGCTGACACTTGAAGGACCCCGCTTTGGCTGTGCACGAGCGTGTTCGCTCGTGCACGCACAGCACTCGTGCTAGGCGTGCACGAGCGAACACGCACAGCCAAAGCACAGCGAAAAAGAATGAGCGCATGCTGTAGACACCGTGCCACTTTAATTTAGTCAGTGATTATACTAACCCAAATAATGAGCCAAAATAATTGTCGTTTTTTTCGCAGTTATTGAATTTTTTATTTGGTCGTCACCATTCTTTTCTTCATACTGGAAGGTTCTATTGGCTACACTAAAAATGAAACAACGAAGGTTGCAATTTGGGCGGTACAACTTGTTCTCGACGGGTTACAACGAGTTCGGCAGCGAGAAACAAATCCCGGGAAAGCGTACACCAGCGAAAGGAAAAAAAAAAGCAATTGTGCGAGACATCCGCGTCTTTTACACTGCCTGCTTGACCCTCAAGTTTTACGACGTGCTACGTCGCCCCGCCGGAAGGCGCGGGAAAATTTGAATGTTAATTCCTGGCATCGCCTTTGCCGCCATTTTCTCGGTAGCTATTCCAAATATGTAAATAACAAATAGCATAACAAAAAGGATGAATCCAGGGTGTTCTAAAAATGCAGTTAGTTTGGGGTAGCACAAAAATATTTCCTGGTTCCCCGTCGCGTTCTGTGAAAAAAACTGCAGCGATAGCCAGGACGCCAAACACCACTGCACTCCATTACATGGCCGCGTTTAAATTCACCAGACTTAACATTCCACTAAGTTTAGTGGACGGTGTTCATGCAACACTGCAACGACAAAAAAATCACAATCAAACGTGGCGAAAAATCTTCTACTCACTTGATTCCAGGCACCTCGCAGGACTTTGGTCGATGCTGCTGTGAAATGTCCTGTAAAAAAAACAAAAAACGAGAAATGCACAACCGGAAGGGTTCACCACGAAAAAAGAAAAAGCAGAAATAAGGTCGGGCTACACCAAAAACCTCTTTACAGTACGTCTACCAGAGACATAATCACAGCACGGTGGCGATTATCTGACTGTACGCCGGTACCACGATAATCCAGATCAAAACGAGCAGGAGCGGTGATCGAGTACAGTGGCGACCTTTAGGTTTTGTGGCGCACGCTTTTGTTCCGTCTTCTTTGAGCTTTGGTCACCGATCTTTCCTCGTTTTTCTTCCATCCGTAAGCTATGGAAGAGCAGGTGACGCAGTGGTAACGCAGATTGCACCGAGTGTTGCTTAGTGGCGACACTTCACCAACGAACCTGTTACGCATTTTGCACCTCTGCGGCGCAAATGTCGACGTGCACGGCATCTCCGAAAGAAAGCTTTTGCAAAGCTAGTGCTCAATGGGGGTAGAGGGCGAAGTTTGTGTCTCTTCCGATTGTACGGGCCGACTCTGAACCTGCCGTTCCGTGTCTCCCCGTTTCTTCCGAAGCACGTGCTTGTTCTTTTCCCCTTCGCCTCCTGTGCACTTTCCCACCGTACAAGTGAATGCACTCGCTGCCTTGCGACGACGTTTCGAACTCGTTTTTTTTTTTGGCATGGGCTGTTTGTCCGGCGTCGGATTTAAAACCGGAGGGACCCGATCGAAACAGAGTGGTTCCGCGCTTTCTCTGGTGCTTTTTTCTTATTATTATGCCAGTGAATTTTTGTGTGACACCCCTGCGATACGGGAATGTGCGTTAAAAGAATATGCATTAAAAAGATGTGCTACGGGGATCCGAGCTACGGGGATCTACGTTGCAGGAATCTGCGTCAAAGAAATTTACTAGGGGCCAGTCATGTAACACACTCTGCGTTAAAAAATCAAACCCGAGATAAACAAGGAATCCCAGCAGTTACACAAAAAAAAGTGGCCTCTTGATTTCATTTTTTTTATTTATTTAATTGTTTTGTGGATGTCTTCTGCAGAGGGGACAATAAAAAAAAAAAGGGCTGGTGCCTGACGACAATTTGCCACCCTTCAGTACAGCTGCACAAAAATAAAGGTGTCGCAAAGGTAATCAATACCAAAATAAAACTGAAAAAAAATGCCAGCGAGAACATTGAATACACAAATGTCATTCAACAGTGACGCATCAAAATAAGTATATAATCGACACATTTGTATGTGCCAAGTTGACCAGATAATCAAAACACAAAGTACTCACATAGAGTATACTAGCTCCGTTCGATTTCCTGCGATCGAGCTCTGTTCGATCGCAGGAAAGTGTAGGGCAGTGTACTTCCGGTACATGTATTCAGATACAGCCGAAAGTACACAGCCCTACACTTTGGGGGGGATCGGTGGCCAAGTGGGCTAGCACACACCAGCTCGGAGCACGTGGAGCGAAAGCTCGCGCTGCAGAACCCAGGGATCCTGGGCTCAATCCCCACCCCTGCCCGTTTCGATCTAAATGAGCATCGTGCCGGCGTGCGGACGTGTATGGTGCACGTTAAAGACCCCAGGCTAGCGGTTGTACTGCACTGGCTAGATTTCTCATCTACAGCGAGCGACTCGTCGCAACTTTGAAATGGCTGACCAACTACTCGCTGTATAAATATCCACACAACCCCAATTATTATAGCCCTACACTTTTCTGCACCAGTGCAGGAGGCACGGGTAAATTGAACGAAGCTTAAACACCATTTCGTATTTTTAGGACGCACAAACATAAAGGCAAACCAAGGCACTCACACAGCCCATGTCCTGCATGCTGTTGCCAAAGCAGTCACCCCCGCCTCCTCCCTTGGGGTCCCAGTACCCCTTGAGGTGCATGATGTCCATTGCAAAGCTATTCACATCCTGCAGCGCTGTAAACGGTAGCAGGACAGGGGCAGAAATATTAACGGGGACCACAAAAAAAATTTTTCGCTTTGCCCAACTAGTGTTTCGACAAAAAACACTGGCTCACACATGCATCGCAGCGCTAAATCAACGCTAGGAACAGCGCCTAGCAGCACTGTGTCCCCAATATAGCACAAGGCCGTTCTGCATCAGCAAGGTCAGAGCTATATCCAGTGTTGACTAATAGCACTGAGGTAAGGCTGCGGCACATGCGTGAATGGTCCTTAACATTCATAAAGCATGAAGAAGAAGTCAGCTTTTCCTTACCTGGGAGTGGAGTAAAAGGAAAACAAAAAAATTGAAAGGTAGAAGGGACAAAAATAAAGAGGACAGACAACAACTCAATTGAGATATATTCTCAGACCCCTACTCAAGGCACCATCTCAATGTGGGATTGGTTCAGGAAACATCAGTGGAGACAAGAATACGGTGTAGGGAGCGTTAATGTACCTGTAATGGGATCGCCGGTACGGTAGTTCATGAAATGGGAATGTCAGCACGAGTAAGGCCAGTACGGGGAATACTAGTATGAAAAATGTCAGTACGATGATACCAGTACGAGGAATATCAGTATGGGGGTGGCAGTACACAAGCACCAGCATGGGCTCTACACAAAAACCAGCAATGCTAGTACATGCAATACTAGTGGAGGGTACACCAGTAATGGAATTGCCTGTATCGCAACACAAATACTTTAGTCAGTACGATGAAGGCCAGTACTGAAACTGCAACTATGGGTGACTAAATTAGATAATACCAGTATGAGAAATGCCAGTATATGAATACCAGTAAAAGACAATCACTATGAGGAATGCTAATACATGATGTGCCAGTACAGGGCATGCTAGTGGAATTACTTGTGTTTTAACACGAGTCTTGAAGGTCAGTATGAGAAAGGTCAATACGGGAATCGCCGGTACTGAAGACGCAAGTTTTATAATGCCACTATGAGGGTTGCAAGCACCAGGAATACCAGTATATAGGAAGTGCCAATACATGAACACCAATACAGTGCACCAGTATTGTACATGTCACTACATGGAATGCTAGTACAGGGCACAACAGTAGTAGAATCGCCTGTATGGTAACTCGAGTGTTTAAATTTCAGTACAAGGAATGCCAGTATGAGAACTGGCCAGTATGCAAACACAAGTTCAATAATACCAGTACCAGGAATGCCAGTACCGGTAATATCAAATTGGCGAACGCCAGTACAGAAAGCGCCACCGTACGAGGATCACCAACACGCTAAAAAGCGCCACCGTACGAGGATCACCAACACGCTAAACACCGAGAGAAGGTGGCGGTACGAGGGGCAACGAAGAGCCAAGGGAAGTCCTACTCAGTGTGTCCTGTCCGAAACCGTCGAGCCGCGCAGGACAGTCTCGGTAGATCTGGTCTAGATCCCGGGCAGTCACGGGATCTGGAGAGGAGGAAAGAGGGGGCAGGAGGGAGAGGGCCAAGACCGGCGTTACACGCCTGTCCATCCCATTACCACCAACGCCGAACGCTCTGGGGACGCTTAAAATGGAGCAAAAAAAAGTATGCACACGAAGGAAAGTCTAGAAGCAGACACAAGCAGACATAAAGCTAGCGAGGGCTCAAATAGAGCCGAGATAGTCAGTGGAAGGGTGCAAGAAATGGACAGCGTGGGACAAGAGACGTTATCTCGTGTTGCCATCCTGAGAAACGGCGTCCAGCCATCAGATTCGAGCAGTCAGGGCAGGTTCCTCGAAAAGCAGGCAAGCAGGCTTATTGATAACGAGAATGCCAGAATGGGGGTAAAAAGCATTCAGGGTTGCTCCCAGGATGGATAAATTGAATTGAATAGAGATAAAATGTCACAAAAGTATTGCTGATGCACCCAGTATTTAGGTATTTTCGGACCACATCTTGCAATCACATGGGGTGAAGGCCTTTAAAGGGACACTCAAGTCAACTGCTGCTAGCACCGGCAGCAGCAAATAAGTAGCGTCTTCTCACCGTCGTACGCTCAGCGAAAGTTTGAGGCTTCGGTGATTTTTCACAACGAAAATCTTAACCCAAAACTTCTTGCAAGAATGAGGCAGCGAGAGGACTGGGCAACCGGGAAAGTGAGAAGTACCAGGCTTAGACAAAGAAGGAAGAGTCGCCTTCAGTGTCCCTTTGTTGGCGCTCCGCAGCATAAAGGTAGAGGGGTCGAAAGTGAGGAAAAGTCATGCGACGCCACAAGCATGACCGCTTCTCTGCGTCGCCTGCTTAGTCGTCGCCATGCTGCGTTCCGGAGTCGCCCGGGAAGGGCGCGTGTAGACATGGAGGAGAGAGAGAGAGAAAGGGGGAGAGAACGAGTGCCAGAGAGAGAAAGAGGCAGAGCGAGAGAGGAGGTGCCTACCGGTACCTCTGCGTTGTCCCGACGAGCTGCCAACCCCCGCAAAGGCGTCCTGCTGCCCTCCCGACGACTGCGCGCTCTGATGCAGCGCGGAGTCCGAATTGGTCCTGCGAGGAAGTACCACCCCACTGCAACACAATGCCCATGCACCAAGCCCATTGGGTACTAATCACAAGTGTCACTCCTGCCATCCATTGTGAACCAATAAGCCCAACCAAGAACCTGGCTCATGTTTCGGTTTCGAAGCCTGTTCTGTGTGCTCTCTGGCAGATGGCAGCGCTACCACTGTTGCCCCACCCCCTTTAGGTTATGTTGTTGTTGGTTTAAAATTTTCACAGAGAGAGGGTTCTATTATCCCAGGAAAAAATTTAAAAATTTGACGTCTGCAAGCATAGCGAAAGGCAACATGGCCTCAAGCCTAAATGCGGAGGTCCGCTTTAGCTGAAGAAGAAATACAGAAACTTTTATGTGAAAGTGATGAGTGCACGAACGTTTCCGATGACAAGTTTACCACCTTTCCAACGACCCGGAAATTTTATTTAAAATTGGCAAGTTGCTCGAAAATTAAACAAAAACATTCACTTGGTCTCCAGCTGTTGCTTTCTCCTCTCCATCTTCCTGAATGTTTCCAACAATAGGATACAGTGAAGAACTAGTGAATGGACACATCGGATGGCCAAGAATAATTAATGAGGGCAACAAACAACATCTGGAGGCCAAGTAAATGTATCAGTATGTAATGGTCTAATTAAAGGGGGACCCAGCAATTTGGGTCGTATTAAATTTGTGCAAAAACTGATCTTGAGAAAAACGACAACATGCAAGAAAATCTCAAAATATGTACACTATAACGAGTTATAGGCAGATTCACATTACGAATACAAAAAGAAATTAAAATGTGTGACATCACTGGCAAATATTGGAGCAGCCAAAAATAGGAGTGAAGTAAATGTCTAATTCTCTGCACGGCCTTTCAAAGCTACTTTGCTCCCATTGGATTGCCCCTCACGGGAGGGAAAGGTCAATAGGAAACCGTTTAGAGTCAGGGGAGAAAGAACCCCCGCAGAGTTGTGAACATTGGAGGTGCTATTTCTGTTGCATATTAACTCTTTCTTGACCACAGGAAAAGGAGCAATTTTTAAAGGATCCATGCAAACGCTTTCATTTTCCTAACTAATTTGCGTATAGAGCAATATGACACATCAAAATATGGCCAATTAGTTGTTCTTTCAAAAGAAACAGGTGTTAATATTATGTAGAAAAATTACTTTAACATTTTATTTCTTGAAAATACAATGTGCAGAAGGCGTATAAATGCCTAACGTTCTACAGCTATGTCAAATTATCGACAAAAAAAATAAAATGAAAGCCATTTACAACTCCCTGTAACACCAAATTAGAGCGCAGCTCTTGAGGAGGAAGAGGGAAGGGTACTGAGGGGAGGGTATACCCCTTATCCTCACCTCCTCATCCTGCCTGCTACTCCTTTCTCCGAGCGGCATCGCTGTCGGCGTAACCGTGAGGTTACGTGACCCTCATGACCTCATGGGGGTCACGTGACATCACGGAGATCATGTGACATCACGGGGGTCACGTGACGTCACCGGGGTCACGTGACCTCACGGGGGTCACGTGACGTCACCAGGGTCAAGTGACCAAACGGGGATCACGTGACATCACCGGGGACATGTGACCTCACCGCGGTCACGTGACCTCACAGTGGTCACATGACCTCACCGGGGTCATGTGACCTCACCAGGGTCACGTGACCTCACGGTTACGCCGACAGCAACGCCACTCAAGTCTGAAACGGGCGCCTAAGAGCTGCGCTCGAAAACTCGGAATATAAAAAATGTGACCCACACTTACGGCTATCTCTTCTGAAAGTTAATGCACTCTAACTGATGTTGTCTATTTTCGGTTCGTCGGAGAATTAGCCTGTGTAACATGTGTGATTTTAACGAAGGAATGCTTATATTGGTGAAACACAGATAGTACACCTCACATCCCCAGCAGAATGCTTTGTGTTACACCTTGGTTTTGTCATAGCCTTGATTGCAGTTCCTTCATATTTAGCATTTGTGTCCACCTTGTTGGGAACATAAAACGTGCATACCAGCTCAAGGCAGCATTAAAAGTTATAATGACGTTTACCAACAACCATCTGTTAAAGAGATACTACAACGAAATTTCGGTGCTTATTATTTGGTCTATATGTGTTCAAAGGAGCAGTATCACATCGGACACACCAATATCCTGTTAACAAAGACACGAAAAGGAATTTTAAAACGAATTAAACGTATAGCAAAGAGCACCTGGTCAATGTCGCTAATGTCTCGTTTGTAATGACCGTCTAAGGACCTTGGCAGATAGTGACGACGTTTGTCTCGCCTCCGGCCACCACTAGAGAAGAGGTGGAAGGAGGAACTCCCCTTTTCCAGAGAATCTTTTGTGTGTCACAGAAGTCGCTATTGTCCCTCTACAAGATTATAGAAGATTAACCTGTCTCTCAAAATTCGTACAAAAGCAGCCGCTTCGGTGGCTGGAACGACTAGGCTATCCTCTCGACGTGAGCCTCGCCCGTGGCCTCGCCACAGCTTTGCTCGTCCCTAGACGAACTACGTCACGATTCCATTGGATGTCACATGATCTCCGCTGGCTGCTCTCTGAACGCTTGCCAGAGTGGGCCGTTTAAACAAAAAATAGAGCCACCAGGCTCAAAATGCAAACTGTGATTGTCATTTACGGATATTGTGGATCATATTCAACCTATTTTTGAGCCCGACGGGTATATTTCAAATTTCGTTGAAGTATCCCTTTAAGCGACGCCTTTAACATCATTTAAAGCAAGGGTGCACAACTCAAAAATTATGCGAACCGAAAAAATGTTTATTGGGAAATGTACGGGTTTTCAATATCTTGCAGACAGGTTTTCCACATCTGGCATCATCGCACTGGTTGCCGTCTTGAGCACTTATCGCAGTGTCACGTCCGCAGGCCGCATGTTGTGCACCCCTGATTTAAAGTGTCTCCAGAGCTGTCGAGGTCTAAATAATGTGCCACAATACAGTTGAATTATGTAAATAATGCCATCTTTGTTACGAAGACTGATACAAGCAGTCAGCCATGTTAGACAAGCGAAACCACCATTTCCAGGTCTATTTTTGACAGCCTACCAACTTGCGATGGAGGTCAAACCTACGTTGAAAACGAAACTATAGTTCTTTGGCTATCCACGGGATTGCAGAACATAATTCTCTGCACTAAATTAAATTTTTTGATGGCGCTTGGCAACCATCGATCACCGGTGATCGATGGCCTATAGACCTGGTCAAGAAGGAGTTAACTTTCTGCTTTTTCTTTCAGTTGCGTCTTCTGTTGGCATGGGACGTTTTTGGTCTCTGGTCTCGTGGAAGTTGTGTGCGCTTGCTGTATAGCGACAGGCTGGCTACTTGTTAGAAGAAAAAAAAAGCATCTGAATATTGTTAAGGTTTCCAATTTTGTTCCTGAGCAGCAAGAGACGCATATCACCGGCAATAAAAAAACTCTCGAAATTGAGTGCAGGCTCCCCCTTTAAGAATGCAAAATAGTTTAAAAAATTTTGAAAAAATTAACACAAAATGAGGATAAACACATGTATGCCTAAGTCCTATTTCCCGCCCATGCCTATTTCCCACCCACAACAGGAAAAGAAAGAATGCTATGCAGCAGTTTGACGGTCCAAACTTTTTGGTAAGGTCTAGAAAGCATCGTAGGCGTCGTCTCCTACTGTTTTTAGGATAATTAGCATATTTTCAAATGTCAGGCAGTGTTAAATGCTATCAAATTTAACTGCGGCGGGTTTCCAACTTTCTGAGAAAAACCTCCTTAACACAGTAAAAAGAAAAATCTCTGGTACTACTAGCGGGCCTGCCAGGCGTTCGATAACAGGAGTCTTTCCCTGTGCTCAAATCCTGGCCACTTTTAAACTCCAAGGAGAACCAAAAGTAGCAGTCAAATCTAGAGGCATCGGTTGCAATCGAAGCGATTAAAACGGCAGAAACGACGGATTCGCCAGAAAAGGTTTCTGTCGCACGCAATGCGACACGACGAAGTAGCTTGATGAAACAACTGCGAATCCCGGTTACCAGCCTCTTGTGGTGTTCGTTTGATTCTGGTGCAAAGTACCACCGCCACCAAACGACAACCCGCTTGCCACGGAAGCTGTGCGGCGTAAATTAGGTGACAACAGGCAAAAAGCAGAACTCTCACCGTCTCCAGCTGGAATCGGGCGGGGGGGAGAGGTAAAGAGAGGAGCTGTAGGGCGACACGTCAACCTGATCACGTGGGCCGTCAGGGAAAAACAGAATTGGCCGCGACACGCAGGCAAGCACAAACACTACCGATCGACTCGTCACAAAATAACACGATATCTTATGACGGGGCACATACTACGAAAAAAAACACGTAAATGCCCCCAACTCACCCCCTTTTTTTTTGGGGGGGGGGGGGGCAAGGCATTGGAATGGGGCTTTGGGACACGATATAGTTACCTAGTTTTGGGTTACGGAGTTGCGCAGCATTTGCCGAGGAAAACGGACAGAGTCGAACCGACGGCGAGAAACCGCCACGAAGAAATGTGACGTTGGAGACGAGAACGGCGGGCCGTCTTTCATGGATGCCCCGCCTCCGGTGCATGCTAGCTGCCTTCGGCCGTGCTTTCGGTGCACGTGCACGCTCAAGGACTGTGAAACAATGAAGTGCCGTTGAAGTCAGCAGGCTCACGCTGGAGGCGGCACAACTGAAGTTCCTCCCTGCTGTTCCCGTCCTGTCACTGACCAGACGGCGGCTGCAGGAAGCGCCTTTTTTACTTTCGGCGAGCCGCGTTCCACCACGTCCACGAACAGCGTTCGCCACTTTCCCTGTTAGTATGCATAAACGATTGGTTGCTGCCGTCGTTTTCAACGTTGGTGAGACGCAAAAGCGTGGCGAGTGGCTCCGTCGATGACAGCACTCTATGCGGAGCGCAAGTTTGTCTGCTTCTTGATGTGATAACATCGAGCTCTTAGTGGTTGATTGAAAGAAATAGTGGGTAGACCTCAAGGCACCTAGCACTGAGGTCCACCCACTATCCTTTGAATCAAAGCCAATCGGAGCTCAGCGTCGTTCTGATGTCATCGCAACTCCTGCGCAAGAAGCAGACGACTTGCTTTCGGAATGAGTTCGAGGGACACCTTTGAGCCGCAAAAACCCGCGCTTACTCTGCATGTTTTTTTGTTTTATTAAGTCGTCCCGGGGTCATTTTGGCCACCGATGGATCGACCTCTTAATGCCGGTTTTCCTGCACTCTGAATAAAGACCAGTGAGTATATAAATTGGATATCGGACGACGCTCTTTTGTGTTTCCTGACTACACAGGCAGACACAGTCGATCGTGACGCGAAAGAACTGGCGTGATCTGGAAAACAGTGCCTCCGCGCACAGAAGGACGTACGGTGAAAGTTCGCCAATGTGGTGTCCAACGAGATTAAACCAAAAGTACTGAGTTTTAAAAAAAATTACTGCGTTTTTCTATACTGTAAACGACTTAATTTTCGCGAGCTCAAATTTTCGCGAATCGGGCCAAAGCTGAAAATTTGAAATTATTCGCGGGTTCTAATTTTCGCAAATCGAGTGTAGCTTCCGTAACGTTCACATATTGCCCGAATTGTTCGCGGGACGTATTTTTCGCGTTTGTAGGCGATTAACGAAATTCACGAAAATTAGGTCCTGGCGAAAATTTAGTCGTTTACAGTATTCCGAAAATGAACTACGCATTAAACGCTCATGCTCTGCCCAAATATACAGTGCAATCCGCTTTTAACGATAACACATATAACGATATACCGCTTATAATGATCACTTCATAGAGTTTCTAGTCCAGATACAACGATAATCGGTTATAACAATTGCATTTTCGGGTTTTCTCATTATCGTTATAAGTGGATTGCACTGTAGTGCTATCAGTCCGAACCTCACTCATGCCAAAGTTTCAAAACTAACCGTCATCTCAAACAAAAGTTACAAATGGTTTTCTGAAATTTTCAACAGGAAAATGACGGCCGACGGAGGCCTCGGACGGAGGCCAGTTTTCCCATTGAGCATTTCGGAAAATCACCTATAACATTTGAATGAGACGACGGTTAGTCCCTAAAACTATGGCTTCTGGTTTAGACCGCTAGCGCCACATTCGGGTGGAGAACAAGCGTATGGCATTAAATAACTTACTTTTGCAATTTAAAAAAAAAAAAAATGTGATTTTTGGGGGGACACTTTGTAAGTCACGCGAAACTGCCCTCCAGGCGCACACAGAAACCCCCGCCAAGGATACCCGCTTGTCAAAGGCCGCCTGGCGGCTCTTGTGGGGCGCCGTAGCATGGCGGCCCCTCTCCCGAGTGCCGTGGGGGCGGTCGGGCCCCCCGGGGGGCAGCGCCATTTCCCGGCCGTGGCGCATGTCCTCCAGATGGTGCAGGGCCCCCTGCAGGTCGATGCTGTGTCCCTGCCCGCCGCTCATCTGGTTCACGTTGGGCAGCGAGCCGCCCCGGTAAGAGCCTAGGGATGGCATGCTCAGTTGGTGTTTCGGATAGGCGCCCTGCAAGTGGACACACGAGGCACCGTTGCACCGACGCCCTTTGCATAACAAGGGTCATACTGCCGGATTTTCTACGAGCCGTGATCAAGTAAAACCTGTTTCTGCCGCGTCATGTATGAGGAGCCCGACGAAGCTGCCATTATCCTAATCAGCGCGGACCAGAGTACGAGCGAGCTAGCGTTCCTTCTCCTCGCACATCTGGTTTGAGTCGGACACCATTTACAACGTGACCAGTGTCACTGGGAATCTGACCGAGGTGGGGGTAGGGGGGTTGGCAAACGGCGATTTGGGTCCTGATGGCAAAAGGGTGTCGACCAGTCGACGTTCGTGCCAGAATGCATGCGGCATATGGTGGCAAAAATGGGGCGAAGAACTGGGTGCAAACGTTTTCGGGAAGGACGTAAGGACACAAAGCCCTGTGCAGTGGCTGAGGTGAGGTAGCGAAGCCTCCGTGCTGTCAGTTCTATGGTGCAGCATACAGTAGGACGAGTACAGTGTCTTTTTAATTTAATGCACCCAAGGCTACCCCTCCCCCCTTCCCCCCGTGGCATTTTTACCCCTCCAGCTTGAACTCCGTCGAACCAGTCAATTTCTATGTCCCTATACCCGACACAGATTAGGAATGTACATAAAGCATTAGTCATTCCAAAAAAGAACCAAAAATTGTGTTTGCCCTGAGAAACCACAAAATGAAAATTTTGAATGCGCTTAAAACAGCATCAACGAAGAGCTCTCTGGGAAATGTCGCTAAAATCCAGAAAAACCTGTGGGAGTTCTACTACGTACATGGGGGCAACAAGAGTGCAGAAGTCGAATTGGTTTTTCGATAAGCTAAAGCTTCTAACATTCCATATGACTAGAACAAAGTTGCCAATGAAAGGTACAAGTCTAGAGCCTTTTCAGGAGTCACAATGAGTGGCTAAAATGCAACAAACATGCACAGAATTGAAAGCACAAACATGGGAGCATGAAATTGATGTTAGTGTAATTACAAACATGGCTACATAAAGATATATGGGTGATTCATCTCAAAACGGGCAAACTAAAAGTGCCTAATTTTTATTTTTTGCAAAGAAAAAAAAATGTTTTGGGGGGCATTTTTAAAAGAAAGGAAGGCACAAACCACAAGTTTCTCGTATTTTTCGTTCACGAGATTTGGAGCGTAGAAGGCGCTGCGGCAGAAATTAGTGTTTCCCTTTGCCGTCGCAGGTTGTATGTTTGGAACCCAGTTGTAAAACAATAAAGTAAAGTAGATTAACTTTTCATATTAATTAGAATTTAGACTTCAGTATAAGACAAAAGCATATGAGCACACTACAAAACAGGGAGTAACAAGTCTATAAAATTCGGAAATCCAAGCAATATGTCAAGATTGTTTCTATATATTAAGGTTTGTAATAAATGAGGCTGGATACTGATTGTCCAGAATATTACGAAGAAATTAAAAATTGCCATGCTATTCAAATCTCTTACATAAAACTTGCGAAAATACACGCCGAGTTTCGTTCACCTTGGATCGTGGAGATCACCGAAGGTTGACTGCACAGTTCTCGTAGCTAAGTAATATACGAAAGTTTGCACACAGAACCAGTTTTAAAGAAAAAAGTCAATGGCACGTTCTTTGAAGGCAGTCACTATTTGACTAGTTCAATGTAGCTGTAAATTAGTTTTTGCACTGTCTATACTCTGTTCACCCTTAAGCTGAGACTACGGTGGGAGCTACGTGCCCACCGGGCCAATCAGCCGCCTCCCTCTTATCACCTGATCCGGCTCTCTGTGAGGGGGGGGGGGGGGGGGGGGGGGGGAAGGCTGGACATTCGTTGACTGGACTAACAAGGATGTAGCTTCCACTGCAGTCTCAACTTGGGGGTGAATGAAGTACAAAAGCCAGGTCGCGGTTTTGAACATGCCAGCACACGCTCACTGATGATCTAATTTCAGGGCACAAAGTGATACGCGCATGCGTTGAAGCAAGTATGCCACTACTCTGGGTTTTCGCTGTAACAATACACTTAGTTTATAGAACCCCCCCCCCCCCCCCCCCCTTCCAAAAACTACACTTTTGAGAATATTTAAAATGTTGCATGTACCACTCATCAAATGCTATGGAGCATCAGAATAGTCTCAGCTATGTATCTGCACCCTGATCGACTGTTTTCGTCTACCTTTTCCTTCTTGACAATCTTTCTCACAAATGACCCACCATTTTTTTTTTCCCTTACAAGTACAGCGCTCCCCCGATTCGACACAGATAAGTTTCATGATTACGCTGTGTTAGTTCACGAAATGATGCAAGCGTTTCCTTTGCCTTAAACGACGGCCCCTTTGTATTTACCATTTTGTTCATGTGGGTAACTCGCATGTCTATGCTATTGTACTTTGTTTTCCACCCCCGTCAATAAATCGACAAAGAGAAAAGCCCTCAAAATATTTTGCCCACATCGAGAAACATTAGCTAGTCTGGCCTGATCGGATTGAACAGAAACAGTAAAGTACCGAAAATCTTACACAAAAAACGCGAAGGTCACTTACATGTTTCCTGCACAATGAAGATACTTTTTTATGTTTGGGAGGGGGAGGCGATATAGCAGCTCTAGAAACAAAGTTTCCGCGCACATTCCAAGTGCCCACAAAAAAATTAAAAAAACTAAACAATGCAGGTTGCTGCTAGACACAACGAGGGTACACACCGACATAACACAAAGAAATGGAAGACACATCGCTAGACACGAGACGTCGCGCCGCGGGCCAAAGACATCGCAGGGCGGGCGGGAAAGCGGGAGCAATGTGCAGGGCGTGTCTGCTAGAACTGAAAACAATTCTCACAAAAGGGCACCGGAAAAATCCTGCCGACAATGCGGCCAACCGTGGCAGCAGGCGTCGGAGTGCCACAGTCACCGACGGAGTAAGAATGGCAGGGTGCGTCTTTCGAACACTGCACCTCCAACAGTTGCCTTGGCTGCACGCGCATGCTCGAGGTGAATGAGACGAAGTATCGTCGGAGGTGGGGAGCTCGTGCTGGAGGCGGGACCGCCGAAACTCTTCCCTGCCGTTCTTCCGTTTGTCGGCGACTATGGTGCGACGTAACCGTCGGTGAGCTCGTTACCCAAAATTCGCCAATTGACTTCTTTAATATTCGTCCGTCTTTTCTGGCCCCATTTCGACACCGGGCTACAGATCTCTGATGAGAATGTGCCGACTGGGACGAATATTTGAAAGGTTGACTAGAGAGCTTTACATAATTAGTTCGCTAATAATTGTTTCACTGCCCCCCCCCCCCCCCCCCCCCCGTCCCCACCGACATCTGCCATGATGTCTAACGTTATCTTAAACCAATATTTTCTTCTCAATTTCAAGTCCTCTTCTTTTTTTCTTTTCTTTATTACGATCGATATGAATAAGAACACCCGATATAAACATTGCAAGCTGGAATATTGAATGCAAAACATTGTGTCAAGTGCTCAAAGTACAAGTGAAGGCTCCCTAGACGAGCAGAATTAAGAAAGGAAGAGTGTAAACTTTTCAGCTTCGACTTCCAAAGTTATATACGAAACAGGGCACCAAAAATAGATGCTAGAAGAAAACCACTCTAAAACCTACTGAAGAACTTTCACCTAATGGACTTTTCACTTTACTTAAAGTACACTATGATAATGAACACCAAATTTTACCGCTTAAAGGGCAACTTAGCTCAACTCGGAAGGTTTCGGGATAATGAGTGATTTCACATTAAAAAGCCCTAGTAAAACACAGTGCATCAATTGCTCCGCGAAAAATGGGATATATATTTTTAAATCTAATATTAAACACGAGCAGAAATCTCCGTCCGGCAACATTGGCCTCGGGCCGTCAAGAACATGGCTATCACGTGGTGCGAGGTGTCACGTGATCCTCTACGCAACGACAGGTGGGATTGGGGCGGGCGTGTGTCAGGCCCAAGTGTCGTCTGCATCGCACCTTCACCCTCCGTTTTGGTGTCTACGACATTCGACGACATCAGCACAACTGCGGCATTAGTCTGCGCACATGGTGTCCGTATTGTGGACGAAACTCTGAGAGACAATAACAGTGAGACGACGATGGCGGGACCACGACAGGGCAATCGGACGGCTCCCAAGAAGCGCGCTGCACAGGTGCACCAAGAGGAAACGTTGCTGACGTCATGCGTTACGCTTGCCCAGAGAAGTAAAAACAAGCGAAAGGGGGCAATGGCAGTGACGTTTAGCTCAATGTTGGCTACGCCCACGCCGTAGCCTTGACTGTCCTGTTGGTTGCGCCTCAATTCGGCCGCTTGAGTCAGTCGATTTAGACAACTTGGCGAGTTGCAAAGTTTGCCAGACCATTTAAGAAACATTCAGACAGAACTACATCGTAATATTTGACGTGTGGTCTTGATGCTGAAGAGGACTGCATTGTTTTTTCAAAAACAAAAATGAAGCAGAGTTGCCCTTTAAGCTAGTGGTGGGAATGAGCACATTCCATCACCATGTTAGTAGTTTATGAGAGCCTTTAGATTTCACCTCATGTAATTTTTAATTTACTTGAAATTGATTTTATTGAGTACATTCCCCTGCAATGTTAGTGGTTTAGTAAGAGCCTTTCAGGTGAGTGACAAGCACCTGAAACAAACACAGAAAAACAAAGCAATTGCTCGTTTCTGCTAACCGCATAGTGGTTTGTTCCCACAAGCTCCGAGTTACTCTGTGTCACTTCAAGAACCTGTTGCATAAACATTAGCCATCATTGCCATCCTGTGCCCATCATCTCACAGCATATGCCACTGGCACAAGAGTATAGATGGGCCGGCGCGAAGTCGCCGAGAAGAACACGGCAGGAGGAGCGGGTGCAAGTGGGCTTACATTCGCCGCTTGTGAGATGTAGGCAGAGTCGTACTGGGCTCCATATCCCTGTGCATTATCCAGACCATGGCTGCTCTGCAAGAACAAGATAGCAATGAGAGCAATCAAAAAACACAATTAACAACACTGGAGCCAAACAACAAGGAGTTCAGGTTCTCGGCCCTATTCGCGACTCCAGCAAAATGTACGACACCTAGCGGGAAAAAACACTGAATTGGCCGGACCTTTCGCAATTTCTGCTCTTCTCCCATGGCTTCTGTGTTTGCATGCTGTCAGCGGTTGGCATGACGGCCACTGAATTAAAACGAGGCATTTATCAAAGTCCATCAGCCCCATAGAAAGGCAGCAAATAGTCCTTCCATCGCTTCCCCAAAGAAGGCTAAAAGTTTGCTTACGCCAACACACTGCCACAGGTTCTGAAAGTAGTGGATAGAAATCAGGGCAAACCATTTTTAAGCCAATGTTTCCCGCTTAAACACGAGCATTGTGCGTTCAGCTATGCAGAGCGCAAGTTTATCAGCTTCTTGCACAAAGGTTGCAATTATATCAGAACGCCGAACTCTCATTGGCTGATTGAAAAAAATAGTGGGTAGGCCTCAAGGCATCTAACATTGAGGTCTTCCCACTATCCTTTCAATCAAAGCCAATCAGAGCTCAGCGTCATTCTGACGTCACCGCAACTCTTGCGCAAGATGCAGACGACTTGCTCTCCGCATAGTAGGGGACAACTTTCTGTGGCAATGGAGCTAAAGCTACAGAGCCAAAGCACGCCGTTTCACTGCGCAGCTGAATATAGTTCAACCAAAATAATTTGCTGGATGTAACTTTATCGATTAAAAATATTTACAATTGTTATTCTTAGCTTTGATTTCAAAATGTTCCTATAATATTAGCCAGGATGTGCCAAACTTGGCATTTCTTTTTTTTTTTTAGCTCTTTTGGGTTTTCTTGGCTTAAAGTTTGCCGCAGGATTTCTGGTTCCCTGCAAAACAAACATGGCGTCTTTATCGCGTCTGTCGTTGGGTACATCGGTGTGGTGTACCGTCGGTACCTTCTGTGAGCTCGCCCCTTTGTTCACCCGTAGGATTTTCACAAAGTTGGGCACACAAGAGTGGTTAAAACAAACCAAGAGGCGTACAACGTGTATGCACAGCTGAGACCGAGGGAACCGGGACTCTCTTGTTTCCTTATACCAGTTAGTTAGCGAGCTCACCAGCGTAAGCGAGCAGGGGTGGGGTTTGAGCCCAGGATCCCGGGGTTCTGCAGCGCGAGCTTTCGCTATACGTGTTCCGAGCTGTGGTACATCACCGACCTCCTCTAGGGTCAGTGGTAACTGAACACGATCCAAATGGAGTTTCACTTTGCACCATGGCGTGTGTGTGCTTCTATTTCGGTATGTCGTGCCCACGCTATGATTTTTCGGCACCAGAAAAGTTTACATATCAATGACCTCAAAACATTGGAGCTTTGATGAGATTCACACAATTTCTTAAATTGACACCGCACATATGTGTCGGTCGCGAGACAAATAAAATTCGAGGAGATCGACCGCAGTGTAATTCACCTCGTAGGTCGGTCTGAACGCTTCAGTCAAGGCATTGGCTCGTGTTCAAAAACAGGTGAAACGTTGAAAAAGAGACACTGATATGCCTGCATTCTCGGCGATCGCGATTCAGCACCCTCAACCGCAATCCTCGTACAAAAAGCGGTCACGCCAAAACCCAAACTGAAACCGAAACAAAAAAAGTCCAGAACTACTTGGCACGATAACACAGCCGCTAGCTCTGTCTGCATCCCCCCATCCCTAGCTTTCTCTTCATTGCCACAGAAAGTTTTCCCCGAGTACACCACGTGGCACGACCTGTTTTCGGCTGCAATATTTGTCGGGAGTGGTGGCCTCTATAAGTTGCTGGAGTCGCAAATACTCGGTTTCATCTTGCAATGTACCCAGTGGCGTCACTAGGGTCAGCAGCACCCAGGGCAGTGGCCCGCAGCAACCCCCCCCCCCCCGTACCCCAACAGATGGAACAAGCCACCCTAGTCAATCCAGTGCTATGAATGTATCGCATGAACACATACACGGTTCCGGGCTGGAAGTCCGTCGTAAGGCGAAACGGATACCTACTGACTGCATCAAACGGTAACCAGCTGCCGTTATAACTGCTACCCAAAGGGACACCGAAGTGGAATTCACCAATGTTACGGATAAAACACGTAACGCAGGCATCTACAATGGCAATACTCTTCAAATACTAGTCCAAATAATTCCCTGACTGAAGAGTATGTGAACCAATTGATGACGGAATAGGCGGTGGACATGGGCTTGATGTGATAGTTACCCGCAGTTGGCTACACTGGAAGCGACGGTGACACCCCACCTTTCCTGTGTCGCATTCGCAGAAAGGGATTCGGGTGTCGATCACTGGGGTCTCTGTTGCTCTTAGCAAGTTGTATTACGTGAGGAACTACTCGTATGAGAATTTTTGTCAGTAAATTGGCAGGAAGTGAAAAACAGCATTCGTGAAAAATTTGTGAATTCTCTTCAGTGGACCTTCCAGGAGAAACATAGAACTTTGGTGCCAAAAAAAAAAAAAAAAGCCATAAATAAATTTTGGGGGAATCAGCACTTTCGAAGACTACAGCTCTTTCTCTCCTGATCTGACAGGTCTCTCATCTTGTGAATTGATATATGAACTGTAATTTTTATAATATCTATATATTAAAATATATATGCAGGCTGAATTTGCGTTGAAGTTGACGCTGAATTGGCACTGTCTCTCCAAATACAAAATTTGGACTCTGCAAGTTTGTGGTCCACAAGTCGCTTTGTACGAGGCATTTTAAATGAACACTGACAGGGTATTTATGCTCGCCAAGGTTTTTATTTGTACATGCCATATGAGAGCCCAACTACCCAGAACACAATTTGCGGCTCGAAATTCGTTTTCTTTCCGCCCGAAAAACGCCGATCAAGAACTGGCCGTTTGAGTCACACTCACTCTCTTCTCCGGGGTCACGTGCCATTTTCTAGGGTTTAGACACAACCACCAAAGATAATCAAAGTCGTGGGTCATCGAAGGCACACACTAAATAATAGAAAGGGGCAAAAATATTATACCCATTTTTTGTGGCTCCAAAAAGCTGCAAATACGTTGATTAAAAAAAAAAAAAAAAAGTTGCACAGCAACGTGACTTTTGGTATCTATCTCCCTCCCCATAATTTTTCTTCCTCCCCAGTCCAGTTTCGGTTTCGGTTTCGAGCAGTTGCATTTTTTTAATTTATTAAAATACATGTGACACTGTAGCAAAATATTGACTGGGTAGTCTTCTGACACCATAAAAAACCGCCTAACAAAATATCTTTATAAAAAAATTTTTGGGGGGTGCTTGTGTCATTTTTACATCTAGTGCAGATTTCTGCTGCATGTAGCTATGTGTGCAAAGCATTGAATATTGGGAGTAGAATTTATCATTCGTATCCAGGAAAGGCTTTAATTGCTCTATTTTTTATCACTTGCTAGCCAGCCACACACCAAACACTGAACTTCAGTCTGTTCTGAAATCACTAATGACGGTCCAATCTGAAAAGTTTTTCTGACACTGGATTCATTTTACTTTGCAATATCAGCCACAAGTTAATAGTAATATAGTACTTTTTTTATTAAGGTGCTTTTTCTCTATTCTTTCTACAAATGATGGCAGGTATTTTTTTTTATTATATTGAGGACTAATTAACAAATAAAAAGTGACCAATACTTAAAACCAGCTTAAAAAAAAGGAGCAAGATTGTTCAACTTTATCAAGTATGATTAAAAATTAAGAAGCATTACCCTCAGTATTCTTTTTAAGACCAGAACAGTCATGGAATGGCTACATTCGTCATAAAAGAAGCAAATGATTTGAAAACCTGAGAAGTAAATGTTTTCTTTTTAGACTGAAACTGGCTACTGGTACCATATTTTCCGGCCTACAAGCTGCACCTTTGTGCAAGTCACACCCCCTAAAGGGCTGTTTTCCAAAAAAAATGTTGGTTTAAAGTCGCACTTACATATTTGTGTGGTCGGCACGGCAAAACTGCACTGAGAAGCCCACAACTTTTTTTTATATGACCGCAATCGAGAGCGAGTCTAAATACTTTCATCAATGAATCGAACGGGAAATATAATTACTGTGGCGAATCTCCGCAGTTAAAGGGACACTGACACCCACCAGAAGTTTTGTTTTATTTTTTTGCCAAGCGATTCATTATGGTGTCAGAAGGCTACCCGATCAATATTTTGCTACAGCATCACGTATATTCTCAATAAAGTCAAAAAACGCAACTGCTCATAACCGAAACCGGATTGGGGAAAAAGAAGAAATATAGAAGAGGAGAGTGTTGATGAAAGTCACGTGGCTGTAAAACTTTTTTTTTTTTCTTCAATCAACATATTCGTGGCTTTTTAGAAGCCACAAAAAAATGGGTATCATATTTCTTTTCTATTTTTAATAATGAGTGTGTGCTTTCGATGACCCACGACTTTGATTATATTTGCTGCTGGTGTGTAAACCATAAAAATGGCATGAGACCTACCATGGAGAAGAGATTGAGTAAAACTAAAACCAACCAGATCTCGATCGGCGGTTTTTGGGCGAAAGAAAACTAATTTCGAGCCGCAAATTGTGTCCTGGGAAGTTGGGCTCTCATATGTCACGTACATATAAAAACCTTGGCGAGCATAAATACCCTGTCACTGTCCCTTTAAAGGGTAACTGCAAAGAAAAAAAGGTGTATTTTTAAACAGCCTAATTGGGACAAGCATGTCACAAAACAATCTTTCCGCGAACAGAAAAAAATTTGACAGCAATATTTATTGCGCGAGACTGATTTTAGTTTGCGGCTATTTCGTCCGTTTTAAATCGCGCGCCACAAAGTTGGTATTATACGTCACGGAGTGGCTGTTATATGTCACGGAGTGACGTATTACAGCCCCTCTGCGGGCGTGGGTCGAAAGAGCGGGAGTTTCAAATGTGGAGAGGTTGTGACTCCGACTAAATTACGTTCTGCGGCGTAAATATTGTTAAAAAAAATTTTGTTTTTTTGCGGAAGATTTGTTTCGTGACATGCTTCTCCCAATTAGGCTGTTTAAAAAAAAACACTTTTTTTTCTTTGCAGTTACCCTTTAAGGTCTATACTTAGAGAAAAAAGAATGCATATAAGTTTAATAAGAAGCACCGACGGAAGACTTATACATCGGATAATAGGGTGTAAATGAAATGAGTAATAATCACATCAAGTTACTGCCGTCCAATCTACCGTATCCTATGGACTATTGTCCGTGGACTATACACGTTTGGAAGTTTAAATTGACGCGGTGCAGACCATCTATAGGTGTGGACTACACAAGGATTTGTTTTCCAAGAGCGTTCATTACGACAAGATACGACGGGCTTTGTGAATGACACAGTATATTAATGATGCAACGAGGCATGGAGGTGGGCTAGTTGGTTGGACATACTGAAATGTAAAAAACGGCGCGAAATGTGGAAGGCAAGTGGATGGAGAAGGTGTGTGTGAGCACTTCTACTTGTCTTCCATCTTTTGCACCGTTTCTTTCATTTCAATGTATTAATTATGATTTACGTAGGGTGCAAGCTTCTTTGAGAGTTAATAAAGTGGGCGTTTGGCAAGGTGTCCTGTATATGAGAACTCATTGCATGCAAACTAGGCACCAAGTGCAGATTAGGTGCAAGGAAAATCTTTTTCCTTCAACTGAAATACGCCCCTGCGGAAAAAATACAATAATGTCGTCAAAAGAAAAAAGAAAGCGGCGCAAATGCAATAGGTAACCAGCATTCAATAAGCAACACCAGCTGGTACCAAACCGATCCAGAATTGCTCGCTACACTATACAGATATGCACGCACACAATGCCCAGCTGTTTTCAGTAATTTACCATGGCGTCACGCCCAAAGAATGCACGACGATAGAGCGGCATACTTGATTGCGCCTTTTTTGCAGGTTAAAGGCGCCTTCTACGTAGGATATCCACAAAGTAATTGTTTTTGTTTAATGCAAGTGTGTGTCGCACAAAGCGGTTCCCAATTGGGTTAGAATAATATCGCAACTCGCAACACTACTGTGGCTGGGAAAACGGGCAACGGAATCGTAAGTCGGGTGTTGCGAGAAAGCGATGTCAATGAGCGAACGTCTTTCTTTGCGCGAGTTTCACGTTTGTCGCGCCTTTCGTGACGATTTGCGACTTGCTGGCATAAGGCTGGTTTACGCACTTGCGTTTGCTTGCGACCGAATTCTTGCAATCTTTTGCCCTGGAACTGCATTTCGCTAGAGCGAAAGTTATGCAGTATTTGCAAGGTCAAATGCACATACTATCTACAAGAAGTGGTCATTTATTACATTGTCAAAGGTATTTTCGAGCCAATAAAAAAAAACTGCCACGCAAAAAAAAAAAGTAGGAAATATATGGAAATCACGAGTGCTTCACAGCCACCCGATAGATGGCGTCAATCGCAAGGAATATTAACGGACTCGGTCCTAAGCAGTCACAAATATGCGACACACGCTTCGTTATCACAAAAACGCCAGTGCACGAGTCAATTGTTTATGGTAGGTCGGCCAGTCAATTGTTTACGGTAGATCGGCATTTACTAAACTGTGGGCAGCAACCTCAAGGGAAGTCACGATCAAGTTTAACGAGGAATCATGAGGCAGCTCGAGAGTTCGTAAAAATGCGAGCTTGACTCTTTATGAGGTGGCGGCGATTAAAACAAAAGTATGGGATGCGGCTCGACATCGAGTCAGAAAGGTTGCAGCGTCCAAACTCTGCACTCACTTTGAGAGACAGTGCCCTAACAAACAAGTTTGCTGTAGTTATTAGGAGAAATCATTTCTGCTCGTATATGCGGTTTATCATCTTGCAATGGTTTCTAGCCCAGTTGATACGCTTTGACTATATTAACTTTTGAATGAAATCAATTTTGTGTATTACTGTTCATGCAGTGCGGCAGTTGATTTTTTCCACTCTTTGACAAGTCCGTCGTGAAGCGAAGGGCTTTAGAATCACGTGGAGTAATCGTTGCGCAAAAAGGCTCGAGCACCGATTAGGTAGAGTGCAAGCACAGATGTTTCTGGTGGCTGACAGCTTCAGCTGGGATCCAGGAAACCAAATGTGGAACATTCCAAAGCCCGAGCGATTGTCTGAGGTCAACGCACCAACAAAAACAAAAGTGAAAAGAAAAAAAAGAATGATAAAGAACAACAAGGCATATTTAATTATTTTGTTCCTTTGTAAAGCTTTCCGTTTATTTTATTTTATTTTTTTTTACCATGATGCATCTGCAATGTCAAACCTGCCCAACCATGTCAGCCGAATTTGGCTTACGGATTGGATTTGTATGCAGGCACCACGTCATTGTTTGGACTCCGCTCGGTAACGGTCAATCCATCGGCCAACAGTGGGACTCACTCGCGTTTGTGGCCAATTAGGGCGGTGACGAAAATCGCCGAGATTGATTGAAACGTATTGATTGTACCACTTGGGGGTAGTAACGCCAACCAGATGGTTTTTTTCCTTTTTTTCTTTCTCCCGGTGCATTGGAACTTTTTTTTTTTCTTATTTCCTCTCATTTTCTTTTTTTCCAGGAAGCTAAACTGAATAAATTTGAGGATGATAAATGCACTACCCAAACACACATTTGCGAAAAGTTTTACTCAACTCCATACGTTGGCTTATAGACAAACACGCGGCCCTGACGTCACGCAGCTGCGGTGGTGCTGTCGACGGCACAGCACATGCGCAGACATTTCACTTCACGCGAATTCTGTTTCTGCGCACGCGCAATGCCCACACCTGGTGTGGGCAAACGCGGGCTTCTTTGTAAACAGCGTGTCTATACTTACACGGCCTTTTCTTTCACAACTGAGTAGAGATCGAGAACACCCTGTATGTCACGAACGTCGGAGATCAAGTCCAAAAAGCATTCGGCCAAAACAAAGAGGTTTGTGGTGGCACTTTTGTCACGCCTCACAAGCTTGTTGTACTTATAACATGTTTCTGGGACGAGTATGTCATTCAATACTCCTCGATAATTTCTAACAGTTTTCCAATCTCCTCTTTGTTATAAAAGTGTACTTATCATCCATTCTTCCATTCCTGTCTGCAAACCCCAGCGCTCCAGCTAAATCAGTCGCCCCCTTTGGGAGTGCAGGAGCACGCCTTGCGCACTTCAACGCCGTTTGTTCAACTGTCTCGTCTTCCCCTTGGCATACGGCACACCACTTATCTATTTCCTCATATTTTGTCCTATATGCTCTAGTTTTCAATACCCCTGTTCTAGCCTCAAGATGGTGCTAGCTGTAGCACACCATCTTGGTGCTAAAATCATGGTTGCTGGTTATATTATCTAAAAGCGGTGGCTGGGGTTCTGTCCAGATGGAACAATAGTCACAACTGGAGCTCCGAACCGATAGTCACCACTAGAGTTCCGTACGGACGGAACATTAGCAAATCCTGTAGAGTTCCGTCCAGATGGAATGACAGTCGTCGCTAGAGTTCCATCCAGACGGAACTACAGCCACCGCTAAAGTTCCATCCAGACTGATGAGAAACGTGCCAGTGAAGCAGCTCCGTCCAGCATACACGAGGGCTGATCCCTATGCTTCACCCCTGGCCCATTTCCGGAGTAACTACTGGCAATGTTCCTCTGGTATTTTTAATGAAATCTTCTTTAAGTCAAATGCACTTGTCCCAGCAATTCCATAACATTTCTACTGCTTCCTGGAAAAAAGGTTGTCCAACCTCTGCAAACCATGCATCTCTGGCCTCTATTACCTCATATACCAATCAAAAATCTCCCCCCAAGCAAATGTTTTTCTCGTTTGTTTTTTTTTTGTTTTTTTTAGTCTGTAGTTACTGGGATTAAGACATGGTGAATACGGTGGATATCATTTCCAAAGCTTTATTTAGGAAAGGCAACCATTGTATGCAAGACCTGAGGCTGGGTGCGTTGTCGTAATGAAAGAGTGCTCCCAGTCTCAACTTTCCACATCGTTTATCCTTGATTGCAGAGCAGAATTTTGAAATTAGGCCCGAAGTAAGAACCTTTTATTGTGGCTCCACTTTGTAAACGATCGGAAGACAAAAACACCCTCGGCATCCCAAAAAATTGACCGTGAGCTTGTTATTGTTGCTTGGGCAATGAGGAACACTACTGGGCCCTCAAGATGCAACCAACGAGACTACACTGCTCCTGCTGTCGTTCCATCTGGACGGAAGTCTGCTGGGCCTGCTATCGTTCCATCTGAGCGGAACTCTACTGTTCTGCTGTCATTCCTTCTGGACAAAACTCTGCTGGGCCTGCTAGCGTTTCATCTGGGCAGAACTTTACTGCACCTGCTGCCGTTCCGTCTGGACGGAACTCTGCTGGGCCTTCTATCTTGCTGTTTGGACGGAAAACTACTGCACCTGCTGTCATTCCTTCTGGACGGAACTCTGCTAGGCCTGCTAGCATTCCATCTGGGCGGAACTCTACTGCACCTGCTGCCGTTCCGTCTGGACGGAACTCTGCTGGGCCTGTTATAGTTCCACCTGAGCGGAACTCTACTGCACCTGCTGTCGTTCCGTCTGGACGGAACTCCGCTGGGCTTTCTATAGTTCCGTTTGGACGGAATTTTACTGCACCTGCTACCATTCCGTCTGGACGGAACTCTGCTGGGCCTGTTATCGTTCCATCTGGGCAGAACTCTACTGCACCTGCTGTCGTTCCGTCTTGGAACTTCGCTGGGCCTTCTATCGTTCCATCTGGACAGAACTCTACTGCGTCTGCTACTGTTCTATCTGGACAGAACTCTTTTTCGTCCTTCGAAGACGCCGAAACAGTTTGTGACGGAGCAAAATAATATCGTCCAACCTTCCCGACGCAGTTTCAATCTCTTTTTCTTTTTTTTGTTTTTCATTTGTAATGACCATAAATTGCAGTCTTTCTGCACTTAGCACCCAAATGGCAGCGCCCAGAAGAAAATCGGTTTGCTCACAAGCGCCTGACGGAGGGGTAGAGTCTCAAACAAAACCAAAAAAATCGCCCCACAGGACACACCGACAGTTTGCTCCGCGAAAAGCGACCAAGGGCGGAAGCGGAACCGTCACGAACGGCGTTCCTTCAGATGCAGGAGGGGGCGGCGCAACACACAACCAGACGTCACGGCGTTCCCCGTAGATGCCAGGTGGCGGACTCCCTTCCCTCTCGCCCAGAAACTCCGTTCCGCGTTCAGTTCTAAACAAAACAGCTGCAGCCGTGTGTTGCGTTTTTTTATATTTTTTCTTTGACAATCCCCGTAGTTACTTCACCTGTCTTGAAATGCCCCCAGCCCTTCCAACTCTCTGTGTAGGCAACTGAGATAAGTGACTGGGGCTGCCCCGCTCTCGGCGCGAACAGGTTCACAGTCGTGTCCGCGGCAGAAAAATGTGTTGTCAGTCGCAGCGGCGCACGAACCTGGCTTTGGAAGGCAATGATCTGCAAAAAGTTGTAGCTCTGGAAAATGCAGCCCTACTCGAAAAGGAGTCGCATGGCAAGGATCTTTAAAAGAAAAAGAAGACTGCATAACCTAGCTCCATCTTTATTTTGTGCCTTTCTTCTCTCCTGCACTAGCACCACAACACAGGTTGTAACATGCAGAATGCCGATAGGGGAAAAAAATACAAAAAACAACCGCATTGTGTTCCTACACAATACAAAAGCCCAGATGACGACAAAAGCTTTCATAGCAACTGGGTTTAGATGTATACAAGTGCGTTAAACTCGCGTCTCGAATTTTTTTTTTTTCAGCATTTTTTTTTTGTTGTGTTTTTGCACGAAATGAATCACGTATTACTGACAGTCAATGCGATCGAGATCGAGTGCTAAATTGGCGGGAAAAAAACAAGCAAAAAAACGTTGGCACCTCGCACGTTCGCTCGCGCGCCGCAGCAAATCGTTGGAACACGGAGACGCATTAGTTGGAAAAGAGAGGCTCCCAAGTTACGTAAGTCGCGTGCTTTTGTATCCAGCGTATTGAGCACACATCGCTGCGCCGCAGGCGGCCGCTTCACTGAACCCGCGACTGCCACAGTGAACGAGCGAAAACATACAAGGAGACGGGATCGGAAATCCCCCGGATAAATGGAATTCAGAAGGACACCCTCATTCAAAATATGCTTCCCTCCTCGCCTACCGCGCGGCGTAGAGCGCGCGCGAGCGCTCGCTAGGCGCGACTGACAGGCAGCCTATTTGAATGGCTCGCCTCTTACATTTAAATTTTCTCACACCCTTCCCCTCCCCCCTCTCCGACTCGGACCGTACCCGAAGCTACGGATGACAAAAACCCCTAGCCAAAACATTACCCTCGTTTAACAGCTCGTTAACAGACTGCCGAGCGAGTGTGTGTAGTGGACTGTATATTGATCTGTTTTTGTGGAGGCGATGGCATCAGAGAGCGGCCAGACACCTCGGGCGCGTATCGTCTGGACCAGTTTATTTTGTTGTTGTTTTGCTCTCCGCTATAACCCCGGAGTTTAGTTCACACAGTACGGGGGAGCAAGCACGTTTTCAGTCCTCTGTGAACCCAACATCGACGTGAACGCCAGAGGCAGTGCGAGTGCGAGGCTCGCGGTACCGTCGCTAGTTCTCCCGTGGCAAACGAAATTTCGGCCCGTTCCTGCGAAACCTCAGTCGCAGAGCGGTCTACGAATCGTCCTAAACATACGTTCGACTCCGAGGTGTCCCGTGGGAGCTTCGAAACGACGCTGAAATGACAGGAGAGCGCGGCTGTTCGCGATGTTTTCATTTGGGAAGCTTTGGGTTGTGGGGCTTTTGAAATGGTGGAAGGGGGGAAGGAAGGGGGGGTGCAGTGTTGTTTTGGGTTGTGATGCGCGCTTAGCTAGCGTCTGGTGCGCTTGAAATGTCAACGGGCACTTACTCGGGTGGCGCCCATCACTTCCCGCATGATCTTCTCGAACGCTGCCGTTTCTTCGGCCTGTTTCTGATTGTGCAAGGCGATCTTTTCACTGAATTTCCTCGGATTCGCCATGATGGAAGAGCGCCTCGGCTACTGCGCGATGCGATACCCTCGACACCGTCCGCAGCGCACAGACGGACGGCGGCGGGTGACGGCGGCGATAGCTGGTTGCTTCTTTGGCCACGCAGAGGCGCGGACCACAGGCGCGGACAGCGCGGATGCGCGGCAATCGCATCACGCCATAGTGGGTAACTTGCGATTACAACCGTTCAAAAAGACCTCACCACTCCTCATTTTTTTTTGGCGCTGTTGTCGTCAACGCTTGCAACGGTTAAATTATTAAATACGTGTTTAACCGTATTTAAGCGTCCTACTGGCAATGTGAATTTTGAACTCTTAAGCATAAACAATAAACTTATAAAAAATCAATATTTATATTTATTGTTTTCACTATTTTTTAATAAATTTATCGCCACCAACTAAGGCGCCCCTGGTGAACTTCCTGATTAATTTTCTTCTACCACTATTTCGCCACTAAGTTTCTCCTTACGCTATAAATATTTTGTTTTGCACATTGCACCTGTGCCCCTGTGTCGCCTGTGTTTTGCACGCTCTGCAAGTACTGCAAATCGGTTCAGCTGTGAAGGTATATCGGGTTATCGGCACTCGGTGAAGGAACTTCAGCTGATTTTGGATTCCTAAAGATAAGAAATGGCTGGAAGGGGTTTAATTGAGTGAAGAAAAATTACGTCTCTTATCGCACGTATTCAAAGAGGAAATCAGTGGATCGTGCCATAATCGCGTGATATCAGGGTAGTGCGATTCCATTTTTGTGTGCTGTGATACAGCGCTATTTATCGCAGAACAAAACAACAAAAACAAAAGGAAATTTAGTATTTACAGCGTTTCAAGAAGGCTGGGATGGGACCAGTGGTGAAAACGTACCCTTACAACCCCACCAAGCAGGCCTTTGCCAAAGGGGCTGAGGACGGCCGCAAGATAAACGATTAACGCAGTGCGGCAGTAGCTGCAAGCGCTGCTATAGTTTTATCAAGTCCCTCTCTGGTACCTCACTGTAGCCTGTTTGTAAATAAATCATTGATGACTGTCATTTAAGCTAAAGTACCAGCTATCTCGGAGAAGTTATCAAAATGGTAAGGGGCAAAACTATGCAGGCGCGTAGGTAATCTCAACTCTGAGACAAGAAAAAATAAAATAATAGACAATATGACAGAAAATCTCAAACGCAGCCGAGTTCCCTTGCGAAAACTCGGCTGCGTTGGAGATTTTGTGTCATGTCTGTCATATTCCACTTGTCTCGGGGTGTAGATTATGATGTCACCCTATTGAATTGGCCAGTGATATTAGATTAGATATGACGATGAATCGTTCATGAACCCATAGTTTCCTCTAGTGCACTGTAGCAGGGTCGTCGACCAGCTCTATCCCGGTTTCATAGTGGGTTTGAAAACGCTTTTTTGAATTTCCCGCGCTATGGTTTCAGCGCTCCTTCGCAGACGAGCGATCCAGCAAAGCGCATATTTAATTGCGAGACAGAGATGTAATCGGGAAATCGTTGGGTTTCATTCCAGGACGCGTAATCTGCGGGAACAAAAAAAAAAAAAAAAAAAAAAGAAGCGGGTGAGAACGGGGTACAAGACGCGCGCGAAAGGAAACCGGTTTTCCGCTGCCGCCGCGCCAATGCTCCCCTTCCTTTAGCCCTGTTTGTTGACCGCCAAGGCCGTTCCCTCAAGTACGATAAAAATGCTTCTCTTTAGTTTCTTCCTTCCTCGAAGGTCCGGCGAAGTTGACCAACACCACCTACAGAGCCTACAGCCTACAGATAACCAAGAACCGCGCACTAACTGGCATATCGACGTCATCGTAGCGAGATCGAGCGCAGACGTGGATTGGACACCGAGTGCTGCATCAGCCTTCCGCTGGGACTCGTGTCAAGTCACAGCGTGCCGAAGGACGCCGGGCTCGGGTTCGGGCCCAATCGCAGTTTGGTGCCACCCGAATTCGTTGTCGTTGCGCGGAAGAGGCTGTTCGCCGGCTTTTCGGGCTATAGTGCTGTGCTGTGCTTGTTATTTTTAGAACGTAAATTGTCTGTGGTAGAGATGCATGTTTAAAATTTCAGCTAACTGTCAAGGTTAAAAAATAAAGTACATATCAGGTTAGTTTGTATTTTTTTTTATATAATGCTATTAAATGCAAAGGTGCAAGCGAGCTGGACAAGAATGATGAAAATAATCCCTGGAGAAGGGAACAAGAGGGACAAAGGACAAACACAAACCTCCAAACACAGCGCGCACCAGTTACCTAGCTGAGTTTGTATGGCCGAAACGTGTTTTTACAAAAGTGATCAAGACAGCCGGTCTGTTCGCCCGTTGGAGCACTTATTTTTAACAAAAAACATGAGGAGCTGTTGGAACACTATCTAAGCTCACCCTGTGTAGCTTGTGTGCCGAATTATTTAGCCAAATTAAATGTTACAAAACAATCTTAGTGCAAGTTTTCTTTTTTTTTTTTGATGTGTACAAACAATTGCCAGCTGTAGAAAGGTCTTGGGACATCATGGTGCACTGAAAGTCAGGAAATTATGAATCAGATACTTTTATTAAAACGCTAGAAAAAGTTGTTTTGTAGTATAAAGTTGGTGTACCTTTAAAGCTGGTGTACCTTTCCAATTTTTATGATAGTCGATTTCCAGAAATATGCTCAAATACCATATCACCTCTATGTGCCATTTAAAAAAAATTATATATATTGCTCTTTCCACTGTCGCTTTGAAGAAAAAACACTGCATGAAGTACCCAATTCTTAAAACATTAAGTTGGCAAAAAAAAAAAAATTATGCTTTTTTTTGCATTTGATTTGTGCAGGTTTCAGTAAAATAACATGGAACCGATTTTCAATGTGCTTATAATTAAATCAGCAGATAATGTAATTCACCACATAAAGAGGAATTCTTGAGGTGAAACTCAATGGGTAGTCGAGCAAGTACAAATAATATGTTAAGACTGTTAAAATGTGCAGGTTGCCGTGTCCCTTAAAAAAACCTGAAAAGAAAAAAAAAATTTTAAACAGTTTGGTTGGGGTACGCATGTCAAAAAAGTAATTTTACGGGAAAAAAAATTTTTTTGGAGCAATATTGACGGCGCGAGATTTATTTTAAATTCTGCGCAAAAAGTCCACGACGCAACAAAATGGTCCTACACTCTTTCCACCTCAACGAGATGGTCATACATTCTCTTCACCTCAACGTGATGGCCAAGCCGATCCACCTCTCCTCCAGGCGCCCGAAAGGCTGAGAGAGAAAATAAGTGGAAAGGAGGTGACTACCGACCAAATCTCGCCTCACGCTGCCAATATTGGTCTAAATTTTTTTTTTTTCACATAAAATTAATTCTTTAACACGTGTGTCCCAATTAGACTCTAGAAAAAAAAAAAATTTTTTTTTTCTTTTCAGGAGCCCTTCATAGGGATGATTCAACAATTTTTGTACTTTGTGCAAATACTGCTTAGAATGAATCCCCGACGTTAATGACCTGTAAAACACACGTTTGTTTTTTCACCACATGCAATAGAAGTCGCAGAAAAAATTAAAGAAAAACGAGCAGCAATTACCCCCTCAACTTGCAGCCAAAACAAGCAGTCACGTGACCTGGAGCCGATTACATGCCGCTAGTGTTGTTCATAGCCTTGCACTGGGGTTGGCAGAGCACAGGAAGATGAAAGAACAGGACATGTGTTGAGTTCCAGACATTGTTATGGCAGTGGCGTCACAAGGGGGGGGCGGACCGCCCCGGGTGCAGGGCTCAGGGGGGTGTCGCGGCAGGCCACGAGAGCGGGGGGGGGGTCGGGGCGGGTCGCGCGGGAGCGGGAAGGGGGGGGGGGGGGGAGTCGCGGTGGGCCACGAGTGAGCGGAGGGGGGGGGGGGGGGGGTGTCGGGGCGGCCTACCGCCCCGGGTGCCGCTGACCCTCGTGACGCCACTGTGTTATGGTTTGGCTATTGTCGTCATTGCAGCGATTGGACCAGGGCCACCACCCCAATGATTGTCGAGCTATTGATTATCACGAGCCCAAATCGAGTGCTCCCGCAATGCTCAGGTCCAATCTGAGCCGAATTGAAATATCGTTACTGGGGGGAACTGCGACCCCCAGCTACGTCACCAAGTTTTGCGAAAGAGAGATTGAAAGAAAACGCTCGCTTTTGTCCTTGAAACTACACCGCAAGAAAGGAGTTTCTTGGTCAGTGGCGTTGCCTGCAAGTATACTTAGGTCCTGCTAGTGCCATTAAGCTCGCATAAAGGGAAACACATTCTAAGTGTGAATATTGTTGCAGGCACCAAAACACTAAATATACTGGTTAACTCATTAGCAGTCAGTAATGTGCGCATGGTGTGAGCTATCAGACTAATTGTCAACCTACCTTGTCAAACCTCCATATATAATGCTTATTGGCCCTTCGAGGTAAATAAGTGAAATAAAACTAGAAGGAACGTGTTGAAAAACATATTCTGGAGAAAATGCTTAATTTGGACTGATCAATAACATATATGAGCTTGCCTAAACCTGCTATATGAAATAGAGTATACTGCCAATTTCCCCAATCTCCAGTAAGCGAGTGTACCATACAGTATCTTCACACTCATTGGTAATTTTTATGAAGCCTGCTGCAAACATAGCAACATCCAACAAAGTGCAGCTACCCACCAGCCACCCCTAACCTATGACAGTACAATGAAAAAGTGAAAGCCGTTTTCAACTCCCTGCAACGCCGAATTGGAGCACAGCTCTTGAGGAGGAGGAGGGAAGGGTACTGAGGTTAGGGTATAGCCCTCCTCCTCCCCTCAATCTTCAATCTGCTCTGGGGGAAGTCACGTGACCTCGGGAGAGGGGGGGAGGGGGGGTCACGTGCCACCCCCTGCCGAGGTCACGTGACCCCGGGGGGAGGGGGGGGGGGGGGGGGGGGGGCTTGAACGGTGCATTATGGGACATTTCCCATAATGCACCGTGCGGTTACGCCGACGGCGACGCCGCTCAAGCTGGAAACGGGCGCCTAAGAGCTGCGCTCTAAAAAAAAAACGCTAATAACACATGTTGGTTGACCATACCAGAGAATGGAGACAAGACACAGTGGCAACTAAGTAACTATCACTTTTATAAATATACACGGGGAGTATTAACCACTACACTATGATTCGTACCGCTCACTTAATTGTGACTCTTATTGGTGGGGTGGGGGCAAGGGGCAAGACACATTTCCGTTTGGTAATAATATCAAAAGGGACATTACAATGACCGCCCATCCTCTTCCCACAAAAGGCACCTTAGGACAAATGCCGCAGTTGTTGCATTACATATATAGTACCCGCATGAAAAGCCACGGGCACCATAGTATTTGGCATAGTTTGGTTTTGGTCAATAAGGGTTAAAAAAAAAAAAAAATGAGTTAATTAAATGAGAAGGGATAAAAAAACGACCCACAATTGACCTGAGGGTGGGGGAAACTTAAAAGGAAAATGAAAAGCACACAACAATTGCACACATGCTTAAGAAGTGTATATAGGAAGGCTGATATGTCAGCCAGTTTGGTGAGCTGACTTCTTTCTTCACTGGTATTGAATGAGTTAGTGCCGACGTACAGCCAACCTCGGCCCAGTATATTGCTGACATGGACTGTCGAACGTTTGACAATGTGATACACAATCCTAGTTTGCAAACAGGGATGACTTCGTCCTTCACTCCTTGCGCTGCTCTGTGGATTTCGGGCAAATCGAATGCGATGCAGGCGAACGACCTACAATTTTCTTTTTTATCTAACACAATCCTCAAAAAAAAGACAAGCCATGAACTGTCCGAAACCTGTGGCAGCTCAATCTCGCGGCTCGAACCTCCAAAAGCCCGCAGCGCTAGGTAGCACTCAAATGGCAACATGGCAGAACTAGGGGCCTCAATTTCCAACATTGAAAATTAAAGTAAAAAATTAAGAACTGAAAGAAAAATATGTGGTAGACTTTCTATTATCATACTACATAAGTGCTGGACACCTTGTCAAGACCAGCTATAAAGTGAGCACACAACAAAAGGTTACAAGTGCAAGCTCATAGCTTTAAGAAGCCACTCTGCTGCTCAAGAGAGCACATATAAGATAAAAGTATTTATCAAAGCCAGAGCCGCCTATTGAGAGTGGCCAGTGGGTGTGGCGATGAAGGCGCTGGAGAGAAGAAAAGTGAAGGAAAGGGAGGAGAGCGCCGAAGGAGCGAGAAAGAAATAAGAGAGCAAAAGGAGACGACCGCCATTTTGACGCATAGCCTCAACAGCGCACAGCACTGCTGAGGCTATGCGTCATCTGCTACGGGCTTATTTTTGTTTTCGTCTGAATCAATGTTTGTGTTCAAACGTGAGGAAGCTTTATTCATTAGCTTCTCAAGCCACCAAGGAATAACACTATATCATTTTCTTGCCAGAGCATGCCGAATAAAAGGAAAGAACCGAAATTTGGATGTCGATCCCATGCATTACCCCGGGCAAATGAATGAAAATGGCGTCCCTCCCTGCTCAGCTAGGAGCAGTCGGGAGTTCACGCGCATGCCCTCACGCCTCTCGCTCTGCGCTGCGGGCTGATTGGCTCACTCGGGATGGGGTCATTACGGCGGCGAGATCATAGTGGCCAAACTCTCCCAATACACGGCTCTGCTCAAAGTTGCCTGCTCATGCTCTCATTCCCCACCGAAGGCTCAGTTTAAAACGAAACAAGGCATCAATAAGACACGCCACTGGTTCTCTCCGCTGCCACTAGATCGCTGCATGGTGCCCCGAGCTCCAGAGGTGGCCGTGGCAACTTGCCATCTTTGTTGCAGATACCGGTTTCTTCCCCAAGTGCGCTCCGAGGAGGCATCACTGGTGTACCCCCTCCACCGCCAAGGTGACAGTGCGGCAGAAGCTACGTGCTCGTTGGACCAGTCAAGCGTCTACCTTTTGGCATGTAATCACACCCCTGGCCATACCCCCGCACAGGGACAACACCTTCTAGATAAGAAAGCCTTATAGTGCCGAATTTCCCTGCGTCACCAAAGAAGGCCTCCTTAGGGCACAGATCAGAAATGACTGCTGCGTCAGCGCTCAACCGAGACGTCGAAAGCGCGAGTTCCAGCCGAACGCCGACTCGGCAGCCGTCTCCGATCTGTCTCTACGGTCACCTTCTTTAGTGACACATGTAAATTCAGCCCTAAGGCTCTCTTTGGCAGAGATCGAGGTCAGGTGAGGAAAGGGAGTCGGCCGATTGGTCCGGCGAGCACGCAGCTGCCGCCGCACAAGCTTAGGGGTGAATGAAGTATAGTGGAGGGCTTGTCGCACACGCTGTCCCTAAGGCACGCACTCCGGGACGATCGCCCCGCCGTGTCGAGACGGACGTCACGGGTGGTTCTGAATTTCAGTCGTGGCGGAAGACGGCTGGGACGTGGCTTCCGTGGGACAGGGCCCCCGGTTGCAGGTGGTCGTGTTGGCGGGTCGCCGGGACGGGTCGCAGCGGTCTCGGATGGGGCAGCTCACCTCCCGATGCTTGTTGCCGGGGCCACACCTCGCGGAGCACTGCGTGTTGCAGACGCGCGTGTGTAAGGGCTCGTTCGCACATTTACCATTTGGGCGTCGCCGAGAGCGTGGCGACCGCTTACGACGTCGCGGGTTAAGAAATGCGGGCTCCTCGTATGAAGCTCCCTGCTTGCTACGATTGGTTGTTTCCTCCTCCCCGCTCACCTCCTCTCCAGAGTTTGCTCTGCTAAAGTGGAAAGAGCGGAGGGCATTAGGAGAGGAGCGTGAACCGCGTTTCTTGACCTGCAACCGGCTATGGATACACCAGTCGGAGACGTGCGTTCCAGACATTGGCTCGTCTGACCTGGCAAGAGAAGTGCGTTTCCTGTGGACCACAGAAAGCTGATCGCCCCCACCTTTGACCAGTCGTAGGAGGTCCAGGTCAGACAGAGGTCCAAGTTGCACGCGGATCTCTCTGGAGGCTTGAGGTGCTGCGTGTGCAAGTAGCAGGATTCCTGGGGGACCTCGCGCTGAGTCACCTTGTCCACGCACTTCACCCGCCGCCGTCGTTCACCGCCGCCGCAGCCACGGGAGCACTGCCGAGGCAAGAAGGAAGCCACAAACACTTTTTCGGCCTTTTCTGTCCTTTCGGCGCATGTGGTTCAATGAACGCGATTTTTGAAACACCTGAGGCGCAACAATTTATGGGAACGGCGTGATAACATTAAAGAGAACCGTATTTTCTGGTCCATAAGTCGCACCTCTCTATAAATGGCCGTTTTCACAAAAAAAAAGTTGATACTGAAGTTGTACCTTTGTTTGAGTCGCACTCGCATATGTTCGATCGGCGAGGCGAAACTTCATTGATAAACTCTCATATGTGTATTATGATTACAATATATGCGCAAGCCGGAGCCAGTTTCAATGTTTTGGCCAACGAATCGAACAAGAAATATAGCCCCCGTAGCAAACGTGTGCAGTTAAGGTCCAAAAAAGACAAAAAAACACGACTATAACATTAGCAAGTACGGTACTTGGCATAACTGATGCGTGTTCAGACTCGTCCATTTTTTTCAAGCACTGTCGAATCATGGTAGCGTGAAGTAATATAAGGGTATATACAAATTATAAATTAAACTTGAACTCTTAGCTTTTTACGTTTCTTTTATGATTACACACAATTTTGTTTACTATCTTAGCATATATGCACAAACAAAATCACCGAAAGACACCGATTTCTCACAAATAATAAACACCAAAATATATTTGCAGATTTTTCTTAAAAATAAACGTTGAAAAATCTGCAGCCAGCCAACCTACAGTACAGAATTTCCGTGTTCAAAAATAAAGACGTTTACAATTCTCTAATGCCGAACTAGAGTGCACCTCTTGAGGAGGAGGAGGGGAGGGTACAGAGGAGAGGGTCACATGACGTCAGATGTGACGTCACGTGTGACGTCATGAGGGTAAAATTTTCCCACTAAAACAAGCGGGGAAATTTTTGGCTAAAACTAAAGAGAAACTTTTCCCGCTAAATTTAGTGGAAAAATTTACCGACAAATTTAGCGGGAAAATTTTGCCTTCGTGACGTCACGTGTGATGTCATTATGGGAAATGTCCCATAATGCAACGCACGGTTACGCCGATGGCATCGGCGTAACCGTGCGTAACAGGTGCCTAGGAGCTGCGCTCTAAAACCAGCAGTTCCGAAGGTTACCTTAGACCACTTGGACGCTCGCCAGGCATAACGGGCATCTTCGAGGACCACCGTCTTTCGTGGCACCGGGAGGTGGAGGATCTCAGGGAGCCCGGAGATCCCCGAGAGGTTCCAGAAGTCGCCAGGGGCGTCGCCCAGAGGAACGTCCAGCACCACGTTGGTCTGGATGTCCAGTGCGCTCTCGGTTGGACGTGGCGGGACCTCCGTGGACTTGGACGGGTCCGGGGCACAAGTTGAATTGCTCTCGCACGCAGTTGAGAAAGGAGGCAGAGATGTGGGCGAGGGGGTTGACTGCGGGGAGGTGCATTCGTTGGATTGATCACCGGCGCTGCAGGTGATCTGGAAACAAAACAGATTGGTAGTGATCTTTATCTCCAAAGTAATATAGGACTTTGGTAGGACTGTGCAAATATTCGAGTTTTCGAATATAGTATAGTTTCGAATAATATGCTAATCGATGTTCGTTTTGAGATGAACTGCAATATTCACACTTTTCGAAGTGCTGATTGCGACGGGTCAGCCTTGTTGAGTGCGCTTCTCACCGAGCACCTGTGCGCTGCGGGGAAGCAATACCTGCGGAGCTTGTGGGTATGTGCACAGGTGCTCCGTGAGAAGCGCACGCAATGGGGCTAACCCATCGCGATTATGCTACGGTATATTTTGGGCAGCGATGACTTGATGACACACGTTCATCATTTGTGCTTGTATTACAACGAAGCTGTATATGGCTAAGGTTCCATGCATTTTTGGTATCCATGTGCAAAAACAAAAGTCAGAAATTGCATGTAAAAGCGCTCCATTGTATGGAAATTCATATATGCCTCGTCACCTCTATATGCACTTTGATACGGAAAGATGCCGAAACGTGTGATAATGGAAATACATCCGAGAACAACAGGCCTTCTCCCGCTCCAGTCGGGTGACGTCACTGCTTTACATATACAAAAGCAGGAGCTGCCGAGCAGGGCATTTCATTGTGTTCTGCAGTTGCTATGGGAAGGCCACGTATAGTCAGGACTCCCGAAGAGCAACATGCCCATGACAAGCGCCATCGGTCATGTATAGATTTAACTTTAGCAAAGAACCTCACCAAAGTAGTGATGGAATGGAACCCATTAGTGTATATCATAGTGATCACAAAGCAATCATCACTACAGTTTCAAAATTATATATATATACTGTAAATAAACATTTGATGAAGGGCTTTTGTGTGTCTCTTGGTGAATCGTTTGTGGTGGTGCTACAGCACCTTCACAGAGTGGAATGGCCCCCAATTTTTTTTTTATGTAGTAAAATTTTAAATTTAAGAATGAATATATGCATGTTACAAGCCGATATATCTATAACTCCCCTCGAGTAGGATAGCTGCAACAAATTTGTCGTTAACCACAGTTCATAATATACATAATCATGTTAAAATTAACTAAGCTTAGAAGTGAATAAGTGGCAGGTTGTGCAAGAACTTTCACAAGTTAAGCTAAATCTTCGTTTAATCACAATGTATGGTAGTAAAAAGCTTAGAGAAACTATTCGATATTCGATTAAAAAATGTTTGGCCAAAATCACTACTAGTATTTGCTTCGATTTTCCTTCAAACTCAGAATTCACTATTCGCACATGACCCGACTTTGATGATAAAATATCACAGCCAATTGCCTATTGGGGAGGAGGAGCGACCGTCATGCCCCAAGCGGTTAACTTTAGAACTACACGGATGGGGACAGCAAATACAATGAGTCAACACTCGGCCGACATAACCGAACGCGGCGTCAGCGTTCGGCTGGAGTTCGTGTTCTCCGGTGAGGGGGAAGAGGGGCTCTTTTGTTTCCACTCCGGCCTGGATGAACAATGCAGCATGCGCGGTCCCAGCTCAGCACAAAAGCCGAAGTGGGTCAAGCTCGCATTCTCTGAAGATAGATCCGGCACTTCACGTCACTTCGTCGATTGTTAGTATTTTTTACATTAAACTGTGCCCCGCGCTCTATTGTAGAAGATGACATGGACATGCCCATAAGGCCTCTGGGCATGTGCACAGGCCTTGTGTTGAGTAAACACCGAGTATGGGGACAATAAACGGGTCAGAGCGCCCCCTATAGTTCGATCTCCTGCCCAATAGGACTTTGGAGATAAAATCGCTGCCTATAGGACTTCAAAGATAAATATCACAAAAATCACAAATTTAAACGATCGCTCCTTAAATATTGCATTTCATGCATTAATGCACTGGATGCTGATATCTAAGAAAATATTGCCTAAATATGTTTATAAGACATTATACAGTCGTTTCAGGAAGCAAAGAACATGTTTAAATTTTACCAATAAATTTTGCGAGAAAATTCCCTATAGATTTCCTCACTAAATTTAGCGAGAAAATTGATGTAATGTATCCTAATGTCGCTCTATGTAGTTCAATGATGTGAGGACAAGTGGCAGTACCACGTGATACATTGACGTGACGTCAATTTCCCTACTAAATTTAGTAGGGAAATGCCTGAACAGATGGATGAACGAAAGGGGCAAATTTTTGGGATTAGAAGGTTCCGTTAAAAAGCATTTCATATGGCTTATTGAAAATATCATAATCCCATGGATAAAACCAGGATACATGGAAGTGCAGAGCATTAATATGAGCTGCACAGAATTGACTTTTTTAGTCGTCCTATTTTATTATTTATACAAGCCCAAACAGTAGCGGAAAGCACTTTTCCAGGGTGACCGACGGCCGAGCGTATTAGCAAGTCGCAGACTGGAGCGCATGGAGCAAAAGCTCGCGCTGCAGAACTGAGGGATCCTGGGTTTGATCCCCACCCCTGTTCATTTTGATCTGGATGAGCATCGTATGTTGGCGTGTGGTCGCGTGCGTCACTATCATCCTTGATTAGTTCAGCCGGATGGATGACGAATGCCACAACACTGTATTAGTGCTGCTCACTTGGACCCATCCACTCGTAGCATCAGCTGCACTCGGACTTGGGACCAGTTCACACGTGCACCTCAGCGCTGACATAACGTAATTGCGTTATCCCAGCGCTGCGGTGCTGAGATATCAGCTGTATGTCTACTTTAAAGTAGGCATTGGGCTGATACATACAAAGCTCAAAGTAAGTGCTTTGTCTGTATACAGTCATGTCTCAATAATATAAACCCCGTTAAGATGGATATATACCCCGCATTACGGACAAAATTTTCGGCGACCAATTTTTTGTCGTGTAATTTTGCCCCATTAAAAGGGAAACCCACAGTCTGTATTATGGACAGCTGTTTTGGGATGAATTGGGTAAATACGGGCATTTGTGTCCCGTTATTATAGGCGCCAATACCCCACAGATAAAAAGAAAATGTCCAAAAGCTCCCCCAGATATCGGTGAACCCAAGAGGTCACAGTATGCACCCAGACATTCTTTTGCGGGTCTTGCAATAAGAGCTGTGCACAAAAAGATGTTTTTGTTTTCTCTTTTTCGTAAAATGGGTCATTACCGCTTGCATTCCATTGTTGCTCGAGATCGCGTATGACCTACAACCGGGAACAAAAAAGAATGAACCCCCAGTCACCTAGGTCGCTTCACTGTAAACCTGGTCACTGTTTGGGGAACAGGAGAGGGGCTCTGGACCCACCAAGCTAATTTCTCCTCTGCTCCGTTTCACCGTAACTTGGCAGACGGCAAAGGCTACGGTCCGAGCAAGCCGATCAGCACATTGGAGGGAGACACGCGACTCACTGGGTGCGCGCAGTGCCGTCAAAGACACAAGCGGGAAGGAGGAAAATGCCACTTTTGTACGAATTTCAAGTGACAGGTTACGTTGCTGGGGGACAAAGTTCTGGGACACACAAAAAAGGGTTTGAATGCGAGTTCCTCCTACCCCTAGGCCTCTAGCTTCTCCAACTGTTACGCGAAAGCCACCTAAACTTTCATCCCTCATACTTTTTGTAAGGGCTGTCACGTGCTTTGCTGCCATCACCTTGATTCGTTATTATGGATGACTCGCACTACGAATTACTTTTCTGGGCAATGGAGGCGTTCATATTAATGAGGCATGACTGTAGTAACTCTGAGTTATTAGCACTCTATGTGTGAACAGGCATGCCATTATGGTGAAATGAATGACAGTAATGCTTACCGCAGGACCAGGCGTAGTGGTGTTGCCATGCACAGTGTGGCACCTCGCGTCGTCTGGACAAGGTTCGGTGTCGGCCGGTCTGGTGGAGGGGTCGCAAGCCTCCTGATTCAGCGCCAGTTGGTCTGCCTTGCCGCGCGAACGCACACACAACACGGTGTGGCGACGGAGACCGCCGCATGTGGCCGAACAAGGCTGCCACGGACCTACGTAACGAGACGAGATGCACAGGCTGTTGGCAAGCACACATACCTTCAGCCGTTCGCAGACTTCAATATACCGGTGTTTGGAAGAAAAGAGAATGCTTTTTTTTTTTCACCTAAAGAAAAAGTTATGCGTCGTCAAATGCTCAGGCCTCGCCCAAATGTAACCCTAGCCGTTGGGGACCACAAGCTAAAGTTTCAGAACTTACCGTCATAAAGGTCTTACCGTTATAAAAGTTGAAAGATATTTTCAAAAAATTTTAAATGAGGGAATAGAATCAATCAAAAGTGATTGATAATTTACATGCTGATAATGATTTTTTAACATTATCTTTATTTATTGGTTTATTGATCTATTTATTGAAAGGCGACTCTATCGACCGACGAATCATTCTACTCGCCTATCCACCAGCTAGCGGGGCAGGGTTAGAGGGATTGGTGCACCAATCAAAAGTGATTGGTCAATTAAATATCAATAACAATTTTGAATCTTATTAATAACTGGTTGGTAGGTCTATTTATTGATCGGTGACTCATCTGACCAATGAATTGCTCCACCTATACATCCACCAGTGAGTGAGATGGATAGAATGATTGGTGCATGTGCACCAATCGGTCGATTAAATATAAATAACAATTTTGACATATTTTTATTAATTGGTTGATTTGTCTACCAGTGAGTGAGATGGATAGAATGATTGGTGCATGTGCACCAACCACAATTGATTGGTTGATTAAATATAAATAACAATTTTGACATATTTTTATTAATTGGTTGATTTGTCTATTTGTTGATCAGTGACTCCACCGACTGATGAATCTTTCTACTTGCCTGTCCACCAGCGAATGAGGCAGGGTCGATTGGTATGCAATCAAAAATGATTGGTCAATTAAATATCACCTCAAACATAATTTTGAATCCTATTCTCTTATTAATCGGTCGATTCGTCGATCTACTAATCGGCTACCCGACTGACCAACAAATCCTCTTCTACTTACCCGTCCACCAGCGAGCGGGGCAGGGTTGACGACTGCACGGGCGGCGTCGTGTAGCTGGTCTTGGCGGGCTCACGCCCTCGCAGTAAGTGTCCTCCACCAGGCCTGCCTCCTTCTCCACGCACTTGGGGGGCGACTCCTGGGCGCCGCCGCCACACGTCACCGTGCACGGACTCCAGTCGGACCAGCGCCAGTGGAACTCTGGACGGCGGCTCGCGTTTAGCTCCGGCACCGTGTACTCGTACTTCAACCCAGGGTTTTCCGACTGGAACAGCAACTGCGGAGATTTCCCAAGAAGGTGAGGCTACGGGGAGTGGGAAACAGGTATTGGGGAAGACAGTGCTTCACCATTTCGCACCAGAGCATGCACGTAAAGCTTCGCCGCCTTGCACCAGCTTCTCGGAGAAGCAGCCGACGCGGGGGAGCACGTTAATTAGCTCGGTGAGTTCAAAGTTTTCCTGGGATGGCCGCTTGATACGTCCTTTGCCTATACTTGGATTGTTTTAAAACTAGGGGATCCGCGCTTATTGCGACGTGGGCGCATGCTCGGTATTTTATGGTAACTATCCGAGAGCGTTTGAATCGCGTGCTAACAGAATCACATCCTAGCTATTATATCAATATTTACATACCTCGCTCGTTATTGAGCATCATCGATACTTACTCCATTCATTACGCAATATGAACTATCGTAGTCGCGCGATAAGTTGGCAGCACCGATCGTATTGTGAGACGGAGCATAAGTAAGTCGAAACACCAGTGGTGCTTACGTAGAGGACCAGCTCCTGCTTGGTGGGCCCCGGTGCGTGCAGCAGGTCCTTCTCACCCTGCCGCTGGTAGAAGAGGGTGGTTCCGGCGGCAGCGTACTCCCCGCTCCATTGCACAAACCAGTCGCCATTGAGGAAGAACTCCCCGTCCGACGCTCCCTGCACCGCCAAATAGTTGCTGGACGAAGCCAGCTCCTCCACCCTCAGGTTGCGGGCACCGCGTGGGATGCGCCCAATCTCCGTGTAACCTGGGGCAAAGATTATTTCATCAGTGTTTCGTTTTAAGCAAATTTATTGATTTAGTAACTATTTTATTAGCCACACTGTTGTTTAGGTCACACCCCCCCTATAAATGGCCATTTTCACAGCAAAGTTGGCATACAAGTTCAGGGGCAGATTTAGAGAAAGGGAAAGAAAGGTGAGCCCCCCCCCCTTCCCCAAGCCCCCAAGGGCAGCTTTTTTTTTTTTTTTTTTTTTATGGGGAGAAAGCGACATACATAAACTTTTCTTATAAAGAAATTTTTTAGTTTTTGGTTAAATGGCAAATATTACGTCAGCAAAATATATTTAGGCAATGCATCACCCAAGGCATCGCATCAGTCCGTGATGTCAGATCTCCCTGCAGGCCCTACCCTACCCTACGGGCCCCCCCCCCCAGCCTGCCCCATAAATCCACCCCTGTATAAGTACATATTCTTATGGTCGGCACGATGAAACTGCACTGATAAGCCAGCATATGTATATTGTGATATCGTGGTATATGCACGAGAGAAAGAATTTGTGCAGTTAAGGACAAAGTATTTAGAGAAAAAAAAACACATATAGGTCGCACTGCTATGTAAAACGTAGCGACTGGAAGGCTGTCAAAATATTGTAGAGCCCTTCCACTTCACGTGAAGATGGAGGACCAGCGAAGCTGTTATTTTTACGACGTCTAGGACGACATCAAGGACGTCCAGAAGGATGACTTCTAGGGCAACCTCGAGGACGATGCCTGGAGATGATAACAAGGGATCAGGACCTATCTAATAATGCCAAGGAAGGCTGACTCATGCTGGTTGCCCCCCCTTTTTTTTTTTTCATTTATTCATACTTGCCACGATCAATGGGGAGTTTCCTTTCAACATCCGCGGACGCATTTTTTCTCAGATCCTAGCGAATGACAGCTTTGCTGTAAAAAAATGCAACTTATTCATTGGAAAATATGGTACTAATTTCAGGTACTACAGTGTCGGAGGGGTGATCAATGACCAAGCATATTATTGCACTGCAGCTCAGATCACGTAGAGCAAAAGCTCAAGCTACGGAGCCCAGGGATCCTAGGATGAATCCCCGCCCCTGCCCATTTTGATCTGGATGAGCATGCATACTGAAGTGCGGTCGTGCATAAAGGCTAGACTCCTTGGAGCGAATATGCGATTAACAACCGAAGAACTTTGAGGGATCAAAGGCTGAGTTTGTTAATGCACCACAGCTCAGAGTATGAGGAGTGAAAGCTCGCACTGCAGAACCCAGGGATCCCAGGCTCAAACCCCGACTCTACCCGTTTCAATCTGGGTGAGCATCGTACCGGCCTGTAGTCATGCGTCGCTACTGCGTGATGCATGCATTGAAGTCCTTGGGCTAGCGGTGGACTCCTTATGGCTATTCACAACTCGAGCCCACCGATCGCCCCCTCAAGGACGAACGGAGAAGCAGAGGAGCAGGACGGCAGCGGCGGCGCGGAGATGGTGGCAGGTTCTGTCGGCCTTTGTGCCGCGATGCTGCTACGTATTACCGCATGGTTCTGGTCGGTGTGTTAGTGTGTGAAGCAGTTTTAACGCAAAAACGGTGAGCGCACTAAAATAGGAATTTTTTGTGTTCCGCTTTGCAGCCGCGTTGCACGAAGGGACCAGGTTGTCTAATTTGATTGGGGACTTTTCGTATGTCGCATACGCTGCAGATTTTTGGTCTTGGGGTCGCCAGCTCGATTTGTGCTCAATGACTGCAAACGCTCCCGCTAGAAGTGTAGAGCCCTAGCGTACAGTCTATGCAGAGCTTATTCTTTGCCCTAAGCAGGAGAAAACTGGTCACGCAACGTGTACGTGGAGCAATAGACATCAGGAATGGGTTCGAGTTTCAAGGCCATTTACTCCAAGCACTTTCAAAAAACAGAATACGACTATACTTGCTTTCAACTAATTACAGAGGTAAATAAAGAAATGCTTGAAGAACTTTAAGCACGTCTGTGTTAGCCAGCCGTTCGTGACGAGATTAGAAAGGGGCAATTTCGACAAGGCGTGTCGCAAGTTTGGCAAATAACACGGTACACAAATGTATGGTATATTTGGATACAGTCAAACCCATTTATAATGAACAGCAGGAAACGCTACGATCAGTTCGATATAGCAATTAGTTTGATATAGCAAGTAGTTTGATATAGCAAAAACCATTTACAACGAACTTCCACGATGCGTTCGTTGTAAGGCGAGAGCTTATGTTTCTTTCTCATCTCTTTGCTTCTGCCTTGTAACAACGCACTAAAAAAGATTTTTTTTTTTTTTTGCATGTGTGCAGAGATTTTTTTTTTTTAGCTTATTTCCCCTTCTGAATTGCTTCTCTTCGTGGGCAACCGCTTTGGGGTGAAAAGATTGTTTTTTCTGTGCGTGCGTTCAGTGTTTTTTTTTTAGCTTTCTCCTCTTCTGGATCACTTCTCTTCGCTCAATTTGGTTTGCAACTTGAGCTTTTTAGACTTTTTTTTCTTTCCTACTTTTTTTGGGGGGGAGGGGGGGGGGGAAGGGACAGACTAGAAGACGATTGTTTGCGCGTTTTTGAAAGCCTTCCTGGGGGAAAAAGTTCGATATAGCCAATATGTTGTTCGCTATAAAAAGTGCTTTTTACATGCATTTTTATTTAAATTTTCCGCGAGTTCGATATTGACAATAATTCGCTGTAAATGGGTTCATTCTAAACGGGTTTCACTGTATTTCTTTTTGATAGAGTAATAAATAAAAGCCCCAAGCATTCCGATGACATTAATAGGCAGTTCTATCATAGCGCAGCGCGAGCTTCCAATTGCTATGCTGCACCGTACGGTAGCCTGTAGTCACTATCCTAAAACTTCCTATTAATACCCATACAAAGATTCATCACATGTTGCAATACACTAAAACCACGACAGTGAGCAGCGAGCTGTGAGCCTCTGACACGAAGACATCAATGCTGTGAACGCTGCTCTTCCGGAGCTTGACAACCACCATGCGCGGTTCACTTTTTAGAGCACTAATGGCCAGGCAAAGAGCAAACAGCACGATCTTCATCACTCTCAAAAATGTTTTGCCACAAACAGTGACATGGTTGGTGCCCGAACCGTGCTCGCCTTCCACAAAGCTTCACAGGTCCAGGTTTCTGCACCTTTTAAATGTTAACATGCTCGTTTTACTAACGCACATCTCTGTCCACCAGTGAGCGCTAATGTGCTCCTGCCCCAACCGCTTCGCATTTGTAGACAAATAAATTACTTTTAGTGCACTGACTTGCATCGGCAACCAGGCACATGGGAAATCCTGGAGAATCTATTCCCGTCTCTTCCCACCATCTTGGAACTACTGGCCTGCCATCTATAGGGCGTTGGAGTTGCGAACATAGGGTGTCCGAAGCGGACCTTTGGCTGTAATACGAGCCGGAAAAATCGGCGCCTGCACATAGTAAACTCAATTTTTCACCGACCGTATGCATCGAGCAGGTCAGTTTCACCGTGTGAAATTTCAAGGCACAGTTCTCTTCCTGTAAAAATTGAAAGCAAATAACTCGCCAAAGTCAAGGTTGGGCCCGTTCGCAAACGACTGATTTAGCGACGCTATTTACTTGTGGCACCATCTCTTGATAGGCACAGCGAGCAGACGACGCACTCTGCTGTCTGCTCGCTGCACCTATCGGCAAATGGCACCACAAGTAAGGGGTGTCGTTAGCTCAGTTGTCTGCGAACGCGCCCAACATTGACTTCGGCAAGTTTTTTGCTCTCATTATTTCAGGAAGAGAACTGCGCCATGAAGTTTTATGCAGTAAAACTGACCTGCTCGGCGCACATTTGGTAAAAGATAGAGTTTTATGCATAGGCAGTTGATTTTTTCGTGTTGTTTTACAGCGGAAGGTCTGCTTCTCACCTACAGTGGAGACACCAGATGCCCACTGGGGCTGACCGACTTCCCGGTGTCTAAGCATACACACAATGCAGTTACTTTAATTCACAACAAGCAGGAGCACTGACCGAGGCCCTCTTTCTGGGTGAACTCCTTCCGGACAGTGATGCAGCGCGTGCCGTCTCCATGGCAGATGCCGCAACGGTCCTCCTGAGCACTGGTCTCGATGCCCCAGTCACATGACACCCTCTGAAAAGCCATTGGTTTATCACTGCCTTTATCTTCCTAGATAAAAGGCGAGCACCAAATATCAGTGAACAGACAAGTATCATGGCTGACAACATCCTTTTCCATCACATTAACTCTACTGCTTTTGGTTTCTGTACATTCTTAGCACAGTTTATGCAAAAGTATGGCCATCACAAATAATGTTATCGGTAATAAAAATTTTGTTCATATGCCGATTAAAAGTTTTTAGTCGTAAAAAGTTTACCCAAACACTTATGCTAATTCTTCAGAAAATTCAAGGCATGCATATCGCCATGCAAGGCATGCATATCGCCATGCATTAGGCATGCATCGCCATGCATTAGAAAAACCATGTCCCTTATTTGTATTGTAATAAGATGATATGATGCTAACAATGAATTGAGTGCTGCTCAGCATGCAAGCACTTACAGTAAGCTCGCGATAATTCAAACTCGGATATTTTATACTTCTGGTTAATTCAAACAAATTTCAAAATTTGGGTTGTCTTGCTATGTTTTCAATATATTTATAGGCCGCCTAATTCGAACAGCGTTTTCGTCTAATTCATACCTTTATTTTGTCATGACCCCAATGAGCGTGCCTCTTTCCGAGCACCGGTGCACTGCGGAGAAGCAATACCTGCAGAGCCCTGCGTCTTCACAGTGCACCGGTGCTCGGTAAAAAGCACACTCAATGGGCTAAAGCAGGGGACAGATAAGCAATGAAAACGGACGCCACGCGGCAGTTTCCATAGCATCTTGTGCAGACGCTGTGATGTGGTGGCATGGAATAGGTCCGTGCAAGTTCCTATAGAAACTGCGTGCGGCGCCCGTTTTTATCGCTCATGTGTCCACTGCTTAATAGTCCACAATAGACAACTTTCTTGCTGGATTAACAAACTCAATTTTATTTTGAAATGTCATGTGCTTTCTAACAGTCCACAATAAACAACATTTTAAAGGAATGAATGAACTTACCGTAAATTTCCAAAAGAACCCCCCCCCCCCCCCCCCCCCGTGAAATGTCGCCCATCCCCCTTTTTGGGTGAAATATCTATTTTAATGAAATTCCCAAACATCGCCCACCCCTTAAATATATCGGTAGCTTCGACATGCTCGAAAGCCCGGGAAGGTCCCACCACGAACACGTTCGATGGCCCCTCCGAAGAAACCTTGTCCGCGAACACCGCCGGTGACCCGATTTCTAACAAAAGAGAAGACACCTGTCCGGTTAGATTATTGAGATAAGGGCGAAGTAGAAATGAGTCATTCAAGACGTCTGGGTGCAAAAGAAAAAAAGAAACAGCTCAAGCAAACAAATTCCACACCAGTAGACAGTCATTCCTCTGCCTACCCCGCAACTGTTCACCCACGCTTGCTTCCAGCATCGACCATGAGGAATAGCTACACGATTCAGAGAAAGGTGGAAGTTGTCCAGTGGCACAAGAAGAATAGCAACAACATCAGCAGAACTGCAAGGCATTTTGAGCTAAACAGGAAACATGTCTGCAAATGGTGCAGCAACTACCAGTCCCTTCTGCAGCAGTGCCATTGCAAAAACAAATTCAAGAGACAAAGATCTTGACGAAGCATTCATGGACTTCCTTGATACCGAGCAGGCAGCGGGGCAAACGGTGAGCAACTACCTCCGTCGAGAGCTGGCAGTTTAAATGAACCTGGGCAACTTCAAAGCTTCAAACCACTACCTGGCCCGCTGGAAAGCCTGCTTCAATGTTTCGATGCAAGTGGGGACAGACGAGAGCAGGAATCTACCGGCTGACTACGCTGAGGCCATCTCTCTCTTCCTGAAGGCTGTGGGAAGCCTGCGCCTGGAGTACCACTACTCCAGCATGGACCAAACCACGGTACGCATGAACTGCCCAGCCAAGCAGACAAACAATGTTGCCCGCGAATTCCAGCATCTGCAGCGTGAACACAGGCTGTGCCTGTCGTGGACTGATGCTCACACTCTGTGCAACAGCTACGGGCATCAAACTCCCGGCTCTTGTTGTGTTCGAGGAACTGACGGGCCGGATCCCTTCAAGAGCACTGTTCGCACTTCAAATTCCAGATATCGTCTCTATTTCCACATAAATTCTACGTTACTTTTGGTTTGCATGGTTCAAACAAACTTCACCATAAAAAGAAATTGTAAATATGCAATCTCATCTTTCACAAAAGGAAAAAAAAACAGCTTGTAGAACAGCGCCGCTTTTTGAACGACACGGAAAGCGTCTTCTGCGTGTACTGATGCGTTTTTAGTAGAGGGTGCTACATGTGTTTGTTGCCATTTTTGTCTTCAATCCAGCGATGCTTTCGTGTTGGGGGCCGCTCCTGCTTTTGGTATACTTGGCTTTGCCGGAGTTTGCAACGAAATCGAATCTCGGTTCCTTACAGAACACGTGCGAGTGACCTGTGACCACATCGGTCTTCCTCGAATGGGTGCAGAGGGTGTGGGGTGCCAACGAAGACGATGTGAGGCGGCTGCTCGTCCTGGACCAGGCACCCATTCACAAGACAAAGGCAGTGCGGGAGGCCCTCGACGGAAAGGAAACAGACGTCGTCTTGATTCCTGGCGGGTGCATGTCTATCCCCCCACCAGCAGACGTGTGCTGGATGAAACCTTTCAAAGATGCCCTCAAGAATCGTTGGTCCTCCTCCTTGCGGGAAGGAGCCGTCACCATCAAGGGGAACCTCAAGAAGCCGCGCCGTGTAAGTATATCGTCTGCGACATCCTTCAAGCACGCAGCGAACCAGCGATGGGATTCGAAGCTCGGAAGAGCATGGTGGACGAAGTGCTGCAACTCGTTTTCGACAGCAATGCGCCTTTCTATGGTTTCAGCGATGACGAGTGAGGAATAACATGGATGTATAGCTGATCTGTCAAATGCAGCCACTTTTTTTGTAGTTTTTGGCACTTGACTCGAAAGTTCGCTCATCCCAAATTTTTTCATTTGATATCTTCGTAGTTTGGGTGGGCGTTCTCTCGGAACTTTACGGTATGTCATACATTTTACCAATGTTTAATGTGTGGCATACCTGCTTATGATTAGCAGGCCTGTGTAGAGGAAATCATCAAATATCTGCTTTGTATGTGTAGCTATCCACATAGCAAATCATAATTTCATCTTGCATCATATCTAGATAAATTTCTCATAATTCAAACTTCCGATAATTAAAAAACAAAACTAGTGGCTTCCTGGAGTTTGAAAGAATGAGAGTCTACTGTATTCAGTGGATAAGCACACTCAAGCACACTGAGCAGTACATGCACTGGTAGTACAAACTGTTATATACATATATGGAACAAGAGGACTCCTCATAGAAAGTCATAGGTTCATTCAGCAGGTGAACCTAGCCTAACTTGCCAAGGCATAACAGCTGGTAGGTTAGGCTCAACTTGGCACATTAGGCCTAGCTAGGCCTAACCTGATTGTTATATTGATCTGGGAGGCACTCACTTGATCAAATGACATTTCAGCGAACGCCCACGTTCCACCGAATGGCACTTTAGCGAATAGTCGGACGCCGCGAAGCGGCGTTTTCGGGTGGGCCAAATGGGTTCACATTTTTGTAATGAGCCGCCGCAGACTGTCGCCGCGAGGCGGCGTAAAGCGCAGCGCGGCGGATGGCTTAACGCGCGCCCCCGTTATTCGCTAAAATGTCGATTCGCTCAAATGTCGCTGTTCGCTAAAGCGTCATTCGCTCATGTGATATGGACCCTATTGATCTAACCACCCGCTGAACTGACCCCAAACAATGAGTAGATTCCAAATTATGAGGTTCAGCTTCACATGACAAACATTCTCTCAACCGATATACAAAATTCAAACTGCCAAAAGTTAGTGTAGATCCTTCACAACTGCACAAGGCAATGCATACCCTGCACTTTCCATTGATGCACACATCTCTTGCCCCAGGGCTGCATGGTGTTCCGTCCGTCACAGACTCCTTCAGCATCAGTGAGAAGAACTTGCCGTCTGGCTTACAGTGGAGCTGACAAGGGGTAGCTATAATAGAGACAGAAACAAAGAAAGCGTTGAGAGGCATACATTTACACGAAACAACATTATGTTATAATGTGAGCCACATCTAGTCGTCGAGGGCTTTCTGCTGTTAAAGGGACACTGACAGGGTACTTATGCTTGCCAAGGATTTTATTTGTACCTCACATACGAGAGCCCAACTGTCTAGAGCACAATTTACAGCTTGAAATTCATATTCTTTCCGCCTGAAAACCGCTGATCGAGAACTGGCCGGTTTGAGTCGCGCTCACTCTCTTTTCCATGGTCACGTGGGACGTGCCATTTTCTATGGTTTAGACACAACCACCAAATATAATTAAAGTTGTGGATCATCGAAAGCACATACTCAATATAAAAAATAGAAAATAATTGTGATTCCCGTTTTTTTATTGCTTCTAAAAAGCTGCAAATATGTTGATTGAAGAAACAAAAGTTGCACAGCCACGTGCCTTTCGCCAACTCTCTCCTCCTCTATATTTCTTCTTCCTCCCCATTCCAGTTTCGGTTTCTAATCCAAACAGTTGCGTTTTTTTACTTTATAGAAATATATGTGATGTTTCAGCAAAATATTGATTGGGACCTAGTCTTCTGACACCATAATGAATCACCTGGCAAAAAAAATAAAACAAAAACTTTTGGGGGTTGTCAGTGTCCCTTTAAAGGGGCACTGACACATCAAAATCATTTTTTTTTATTATCCAATACGATTGAAAACTATGCCGGGACATTACCCTCAAAATTCGAAACTTGGGAATTAAGTATTTGTGAAGTAAAAAAACAATTTCCAAATGCCGAATTGAAGTTCCCGCGCGATCCGCGCCAGTGCAGTGACGTCAAATTTTTCGTCTCCTGCAAGTCAACTTTCTTTCACGCCTTTGTGCTGTTGCCACCGCGACCCGAAGCGAGGAGGTAAGGAGCGGGAGAGAAGGGCGCCGGCGGACCGGGAAAAACCAGTTTCTCCGCCTGGTTCCCCGACTCCCCGATCATCCTCTGCTCGAGCGCCGCCAACTTTTTTGAGGGAGGATACAAATCCAGGAGGCGACATTACACCGGACTCTGATTTTTCGTATTTCAAAAAGAAGGGCCGTAGTGCGTTCGCAATTGCGTTGAGAAACATGTTTTACGATTGCCGTTATTAAATGTTATAGAAATGTTGCCTGCAAAGCTTCTAAATTTCATGATATTTAACGTCACCAATCAAAATAAGCAAGGAGGTGAGGAGCGTGAGAGAAAAACGCCAAAAATAAAAAGGAAAGCGCACGCATAAAAATATTTCTTTTTTTTTGCGATGCATTTTTTTTGCGTCAATTTGCATCATTTTAGACAATAAAAAAAAATACAACCTTTAGGGTGTCAGTGCCCCTTTAAGCCATTCAACCATTGCTAAGGCGTAAATAGAGGTGAATTTCAAAAATGCATAGTGTGCATTGTTTGAGCTATAGTTTAAAAATATCTGGAGAGTGAGTGACCAAGTGCCCAAATAGTCGGCATGAAAGCAGTCTGAAGATATTTTTCCTATATTTACTAAGTGTGGTGGTTTATTTTTGGCTTGGTATAGTTTAGTAATCACTCTTTCATCATTTTAAAGGGCATCAAAAAGGTTTTAAAGCATTAAATGCTTTTTAACACTACCCCCAATCCCAAAATTCTGTCCATCCGCCTCTGTGTCCATCCGTCCATCCGTGTATTTCCCGTCCATCCGTGCATAAAAATAATTACATTTGTTAATACCATAATCTAATAAAGACATAGAAATGTTCGCCCCCTTCCCGCACTATAGAGGCAAAGGTAGTGGTAACACATAATATGCCATGTTATGAATGAAGCATGGTGTAAGGCACAAAAAACAATAGACACAAGGAAGAAGATACACCTTCCTTGTGTCCATTGTTTTCTGTGCCTCACACCATGCTTCATAAAGTTCACCAACTAGCCCAACTACAAGTTCTTCTTTAATATGTCATGGTTGCTTCGCAGTGTTGTTGCACAGATTAACTTCGTAGATATTTTGTGCCTCAATTGCACAAACATTGTTGTGCATAGCAATTGTTAAAGAAAGCTCTGCCAAAGGCTAGTGCTCAAGCGGGAGTTGAATGCAAAGTCTGCGTCTTGTGGTTGCACATCCCAGCTTTGACCCTGCTATTTCGCACCTTCCCGTTTCCTTCTAAGTATGTCCTTGTCCCGTTCCCCCTAGCCTTCTTCACGCACTCCCACCACATATGTGAATGCACTCACTTCCTTGTGAATCAAGGTGTCGGATAGCTTCCAAGTGTACAATTTCATGCCTTTGCATACTCATCATACGTTTAGTTTTTTAGTGTTGACAAGCCAAATACAACAGCATATTCAAGTTTATTATTGTCTAATAGACACAGTCAGTTTAGGGGATTTCAATGAGTTTCAACTCATTTTAGATGCCTTTAGGATTGCATATATCAAAAGGTCAGTGCTCCGAGTTGTCAGAGCATTATTATTATTTTACACCTACCAGGACTGGATACTGGAGACCAGTTGAACAGTTCACCCTTGTAAGGCACATTGTTGAACTGGCTGCACTGTACAGCACGGAAACTGGGGGCATCTTCAGCACAGCTCTGAAAAAAAAGGCTGCCATCTTAATTCAGGTAGAAGTCAATTAATTGTTGTATCTACCTTTTCCACCTTGGGAACTTCCCCTAAGAAAACCATAAACCTATCTAATTAGAATTTCTGTTTGGAAAGAAGAGAGGAGTTACCATGCAGAAGAGCATAAGGGCGGTAGAAGTTGTGCAGAAACCATTCCTATTGATACTCTCTTTGTTCTTCATAACACTGACTCAAATGAAATGAGACAAACAGAAACCATACCTGCGTGTTGCACATTCGGTAGCGCTTCCTCTCGCCGATGCAGTAGCGGCCCCCATATGCTGGCCTGCGTCAGCGGAACATCACTTTCAGCGTCACCTTCTTTGCTACGTCCTTTCTAGTGTTGGGCAAATAGTTTGAGTTTTCAAAAGAAGGTAGTTTCGAATAATAGGCTATTCAATAGTATTCGCTTAGAGGTGAACTGCGATATTCATACTTTTCGAGGTGTTGATCGTGACAGGTCAGCTATGCTGATAGCGATTATCAACGAGCACCTGTGTACTGCAGGAAAGCAATACCCGTGGAGCTCCTGGGATCAGTGGGAATGGCTTCCCCGCAAAGCAATACTCTTTTGTAATCGCGGCAGGTTAAGGTTAGGAAAAAACCTTCTCGGGTTCAGCTGAATTTCCATTTAAGCATGGTGCACGGTAGTGAAAGACAAAAACTATTTGATATTTGATTAGAAAATATTCAACCAAAACCACTATTCGCTTCAAACTCACAATCCACCCTTCGCACATGCCCTTCATATCTCAAACATAGTCAGGAGGCCATGTATCAAACAACTTCCCCTTAAAAAAATTGCTTGTTTTACACATTTCATCACAAGCAATGAAGGTAGTGACAGCACTAGATGAGGTTTCCAACAAGCAGCACTTTTTATCAAAACGATGCGCAATGTGACACGTGGTGAAGAAATTGTGAATGTACGAAGGACTTATTTTGTTCATTATTCATGAACCTCTTCTTTAGGGGCATTGCATCATTTCCTTAGAAATGCCACCGTCCATACAATCTGACTGTGAAATGCTCTCTATGCACACCGTATTATTTCAACTGTAGTCCCTGAATTATGCATGTTTTAAAAGTTGAAATTTTATGCGGTGTGGACTATACAGGGATTTTCTTTAATATTGTTCATGATGATGAGACGTGATGGCTCTTGTGAATGAGAGATTATGTTAACAATGATTTCTGTATGATGCAAAGTTGTTCGTGCTCTAATAAAGCAAGCATTTTTCAAGTGCGTAAGGTGCACTGGGTACAAACTATCTAAGGGAAAAGCTTTTTTTTTTTTCAACTAAAATTTGCACCTTTGGACTATACACCAGGCACAGACTGTAGTCCAGAAGATATGGTACTAAATTACCCTATTTTGATATGCAGTCCCTACCCTTCCTATGCAGCAGTAGGGAGGGGGGGACAGGGGAGTGTTAGTGCACTGCTAATCCCCCCCCCCCCCCAACTGGCTGCGCATGCCAGGACCTTATTGGCCATTGGCCAATAATGCCTGTTTTGGCATTGCTGGTACTCTCTCGTGACTACAGTGCGACCAAGACCAACATGAACAATCAAGGTCCATGCAGGGCTATCAATTTAAAAGATGGCAAAGCGCATCGCAAACCTAGGGTGGTCACAGTGCCGCTCCGAGGACATGACGCCTGCTCCACAGCTACGCGAGCACTCGGACCAGTTGGACCAGGGGCCCCAGTGTCCGTCAATGGCTTCCGGCCGCTCGCCCATCTCAGTGCACTCGCCCAGGTAGCACCACTGCGCGCCACGGTCTACATTCATGACTTTGCCGGGAACATCCGTGCGACACATCTTTCAATGCACTGACTGTACAGTCGAACCCGGATATATCGAATTCAAAGGGGATTGTAAAATAGTTCGATATATCGATAATTTGATATACAAAAATATGTTAACTTAAGCTCCAGTCGAACTTTCCGTGCATCTCTGCTAATACCAAAGGCCGCGACAAACGGGACCTTACCAAATACTGGAACATCTAAGAGCCGCTAAATACAGTAGAGCTTAGTTGGTGAAGATCACAAACACCGCGGCGTTTACGCGACGGTGTCAGCGATCGTTTACGCCAGGTCACGACAGCACAGGCAACAAAACACGAAAATAATTTTGAAAATGAAAAAAAACGAAAAAAGCGAGCCTCATAAAAAAAAAACTCTTGATCCATACAATAAAGTTAAGCAAGCAACAAACAAAATTGACCGCATCTCCACGTGATGAATGATGTTGATTGGGGCGAAGCTCTGGTGGTGCTTGTCTGCGTAGACGCTGAGCCGCAGCATGCAGAGTCTTTCGTTCGTTTTCATCCATGTCAGAAAGAGAATGTGTGGTATGGAACGTGGTTATATACGCATTTGAGCCTTTGACCGCAGCGCCCTCTCGTCTATAAACGTTAAGCCAATGCATGCAAAGTTTAACGCGATTATATACGCACTTGACCGCAGCGCCCTCTCCTGTATAGACGTTGAGCGGCTACATGCAACGTTTCATCCATGACATCCCCAGCTCTTGAGTTACTACCACATCTCAGAGCCCCCTACTCGTCCCGCAGTCATAGCCGAGTGGTTAAGGCGATGGACTAGAAATCCATTGGGGTCTCCCCGCACAGGTTCGAATCCTGTCGTCTGCGCAAACATATTTTTCATCATTCTTTTCAATTTTTTCATCTTTTTTTTTTTGCCTTACACACTGTGAGCACATGCTCACGAGCAGGAGCACGAGCACCGAACGGACATACAGACATGGCTAGCCCCTAAGGAGCTTCGCCCCTAAAAAAACCTCACTAAATTCAGGCAGCTTGTTTTTGGCATCCTCCATTTCTTTTTCTTCAAATTTTTACGGCTTTTTTGCTTTTTTGTGCGTATGCTGGCTTGGCGGTCTGCCAGCCCCGCTACGCGAGGCGGCGGGCGCAATTCGACAGCAAGAGAAGCGACCGGCGGATGTGCTTAGTTCGCTATATCGAGTGTCCCCACCATGGGAGTTCATGCGAGTTTGATACAGAAAAACAATGCTCCTATACCATTAAATGTGATTTTCAAGGGAATGTTTGGACTGTTTGATATAAACAATAATTCGAAATACCCGGGTGTGATATTATAACCGGGCTCGACTGTATATTCGCAACTTTCACAGCTTTCACACCATTCCACTAAGGGCCCTGTGGATGGCGCCATATTGTTTGACTGCAGTGCCATCTACATACATCCAGTGATTTCAATGGAATCGTTGGAGTAAACGAGGGAAAGCAGAGCCGTATATTGGGAGAGTCTGCCCAGTGGGTGTGGCGACGAAGGCGCTGGGGAGGAGAAAAGTGGATGAGAGAGAGGAGAGTGCTGAAGGAGCGAGAGAGGAAGAAGGGAGCAAAGGGAGACGAGTGCCATTCTGACGCAACACGCTTTCCGTACAGAGCACTGTTGAAGCTACGCGTCGTCTGCTATGGGCTGACTTCTTTTTCGCCTGAATAAAAGTTTGCGGTCAGACATCGAGAAAACTTCATTTGTTAGCTTTTTAAACCACCGAGGAATAACAGCATATCATTCTCTTGCCAGGGTTAGCGATATAAAAGGAAATAACTGAAATTTCGATGCCGATCCCATGCATTCCAACGGACAAATGAATGAAAATGGCGGCTCTCCCCGCTCAGTTGCAAGTAGCAGGGAGTTCACGAGCATGCGCTCACGCGTCTCGCTCTGCGCCGCGGGCTGATTGGCTCACTCGGGAGGGGGGGGCGTTACGGCGGCGAGATCATAAACTGGCCAAACTCTCCCCATATACGGCTCTCAGGGAAAGGACACGTGCCCTATCATAATAGTAGACAAACCAGCCATCCTCCATGGGCATTTCAACCGATTTGGTGAAGTTGAAAAGAAAAAGGGCACGTGCCATTCTCATCGTTTGGGCAGTTCCAGTGGACTGTATTGCCGGAACTGTCCAAACGTAAAGGCTAATTCTGTCTCCCCTCTCACACTAATAGAACAGTCTATAAGGGTGCACTGGCAGCAATCAAATTGGATGTCATCTGGATGATTGACATACAACAGCTGTATGGGGTTTCGTCTCTGGTGCGTAAGCAATTTTTGTTAAATACGAGAGAAACTAGAGCCTTATCGCAAACTTTTATATCAGGAAAGTGTAAGCAAGCGTTCTTATACTGAAGTCGATCATCCATCAGCTAGGGAACGCAATTCTCCTTCATTTATTCACCTTCATCGCTGAAAGTTGCGAATACTAGTGACCGATGCGAAATTCCTTTGTGGCACAAACCGTCGTGTCCAATTCTTGTTTGTGTTAGGCCCGACGACAACGGCACCCTTACCCCGCTTTTTTTTCTCTCGACCTCTACATACCTCCCACTTCCCGCTCCCAACTCTGCCTACCCTGACCTAAAGCACTTTAGCTTCAGCTGCATCTTCACAAAGCCAAACAGTGGGATTTTTGTAAGGGCCTAAATAAGACAGAAATCTAAAAAAATAAACTTTGTCCCCCCCTTCCTCCAAAAAAAAATAAGCATGATGTGTTGAGAGATTTGTACAGAGTTAAAAGCAATTTCGAACCTTGCTTCTGTTTCGATACATCAACATCAAGATAGAAGCACATATGCTTTGGAATTGCTCAAACAAGTCTCGCTACAAAAATATTGCCACGCGCGTCGGCGAGCAAGCGCGTGCGTGGCCGAGAGGTTACCGCGCTTGACTGTCGCGCGGAAGGTGTAGGTTCGATTTAGCCAGGGGTCTGTCCTTTCAGACGCTGGCTTGCCCGAGGCCCTGCCTCTTCCACGAGTCGACGACTTGGAGATATCAATTACGAGGTGATGCCCGACGGAACACGGACTTCATCACGCCGCCCTCCACGACCAGAAGTCGTCCACGCCGTGCGCCTCAAGCCGTACTACGATCGATAGGACTGTGAATTGTGTTTTGTAATACGCTCGATAGGATTGTGTTGCACAAGTTTACATAGTTTGCCATTATTTTTGTTTGTTTTGCTGTTTTGTTTCCCGGCACGTCGCATCGAGACGATGCGCTTTTAAAGGGGGGAGTAATGCCACGCGCGTCGGCGAGCAAGCGCGTGCGTGGCCGAGAGGTTACCGCGCTTGACTGTTGACGCGTGTGGCATTACTCCTCCTTTAAAAGCGCATCGTCTCGATGCGACGTGCCGGGAAACAAAACAGCAAAACAAAGCAGTTTTGCTGTTTTGTTTCGGAAGTTGCGGAAGTCGTCTACGTCGTGTTGCGGAAGTCGTCCACGTCGTGGCTTGAGGCGCACGACGTGGACGACTTCCGGTCGTGGAGGGCGGCGTGATGAAGTCCGTGTTCCGTCGGGCATCACCTCGTAGTTGAGATCTCCAAGTCGACGAAGCACCTTGTAGGGTCCGAAATACCGTTTCAGGAGTTTCTCGCTGAGACCCCGGCGGCGAATCGGTGTCCAGACCCATACTCGGTCGCCGGGCTGGAAGTGGACGTCCCGACGACGAAGGTTGTAGCGGCCAGTGTCGACACGTTGTTGGGCTTGAATACGAAGTCTGGCGAGCTGACGGACTTCTTCTGCCCGTTGAGAAACCACCTGGGCGTCGTCGCTTCCGTTGACAGCCGGTTCATGGGGTAACATTGTGTCCAGCATCGTCATTACTTTGCGACCATGAACCAGTTGAAACGGTGTCACTCCGGTGGTCTCTTGCACGGCCGTGTTGTAGGCAAATGTGACGTACGGCAATACCTCGTCCCATGTCTTGTGCTCCACGTCGATGTACATGGAGATCATGTCGGCGATGGTCTTGTTGAGTCTCTCCGTCAGCCCGTTGGTCTGCGGGTGGTACGCCGTGGTGCGATGATGGCTGGTGTGGCTGAGACGAAGGACTTCTTGCGTCAGTTGGGCCATGAATGATGATCCACGGTCTGAGATCAGGAGCGCCGTGCCGGAGGACGATGGACTCGATAAAAAACTTGGCGACTTCCTTAGCAGTCCCTGAAGGAAGGGCTTTCGTTTCGGCGTACCGTGTGAGATAATCTGTGGCGACGATAATCCATCGGTTTCCTTGCGTCGATGGTGGGAAAGGACCAAGTAGATCCATTCCGATCTGCTGAAACGGTGCGGGCGGGGGAGCAACCGGCTGCAGGAGACCTGCCGGCTTCGTCGGCGGTTTCTTGCGTCGCTGGCACTCGTGGCACGATCGTGTGTAGAGGTGAACGGTCTTCGGCAGCTTGGGCCAGTAATACCTTTCACGAATTCGGGCCAGCGCACGGCTGTAACCAAGGTGTCCGGACGTCGGGTCGTCGTGGCAGGCTTGGAAGATCTCCGCTCTAAGGTCGGCAGGGATTACCAGCAGCCATGGCGAGCTGTTGTCTCCGAAGTTCTCCTTGTAAAGCACACCTTGTCGGAGGACGAAGGTCGGCAGGGCTCTCGAGAAGACATGGGGGACAGTCCCCCCTCGTCCTTCGAGGTGCTCGATTAGAGCGTGCAACTCAGGGTCGTCTCTTTGACGTCGTGCCATGTCGTTGGTATTCACTGCGCCTAGGAAGCACTCGTCGTCATCGTCGTCGCTGCTGCCGGAAGGCGTTTCGACGGGGGCTCTGGACAGGCAGTCGGCGTCGCTGTGCTTGCGGCCTGACTTGTAGACCACAATCATGTTGAACTCCTGTAGTCGAAGACTCCATCGAGCGAGGCGTCCTGACGGGTCCTTGAGGTTCGCAAGCCAGCAGAGCGAGTGATGGTCGGTGACCACACGAAACGGGCTCCCGTACAAGTACGGACGAAACTTCGTGATTGCCAAGACGACCGCAAGGCATTCTTTCTCAGTCGTGGAGTAATTTTTCTCCGCCTTGGAGCAGTGTCCGACTCGCGTAGGCGATAACTCGCTCGGTGCCTTCTTGCACTTGAACCAGTACCGCGCCAAGTCCCAAAATGTCACGAATGACAAGTGATGAGGCGGCAAATAACTGAGTAAACTAAACATCTAATCGGGCGAACTTGTGCCCAAAATAAAGAAGGAAACAAAAGATAACAGTAGAGCGTCACGGGCGTCGAAGTCGGCGAAAGAGCAGAGTCGAACGCTGGGGCGAAACTGACTCCGCTCGCCATGCGGAGTCCCTTATGTACCCTCATGGGTTTCTGCATCATTCGGCGTAGAACTTTCGGTGCGTATAACTTTCGGAACTCGATCCGACGAGAATGCTCTCGAACTTACGAGAAGGCCAAGTTAAAAGTATAAATAAAAGGACAGACCCCTGGCTGAAATCGAACCTACATCCTTCCGCGCGACAGCCAAGCGAGGTAACCTCTCGGCCACGCATGCGCTTGCTCGCCGACGCGCGTGGCATTATTGCACTTAAATTTATTTTTGCTTTTGAGGGGAATGTTTTGTGACGTACATGTCCTTTTAAGGGACCCACCAGAATCATTACAGATAGGGAGGGGGAGGGGGGCAATACAGAAAAACAAATACATGTAAACCATTGGCACACAAAAGAAGCAAAACAACCAGAAACACTTCAGATGTTGTCCCTTCCCCTTACACTATAGGACAAAACATTTCCCATATACTTATTTGTTGGTGAGATGTTGCCAAAAACTCTTGAATAATTAAAACAGAATGAAGCATTCATACAAAATCACGTTGCAAAAGCATCAAGAAGTTTCCACGATGCTACTAATGATGCTTTGAAATAAATAATTTAGTAGCATCATACCAAAGGAATTTACTGCCCAAGTATAGCAGCCCTTTTTATTTTTACGGAAACAAAACTTGGCTTGTTTCAGTGTCCGGAAAACAGACGTAATGACACGAACCATCATAATTATATTAGAAATGTATGTCAAATCATATAAACTGTTTAAAGTGTGTTTACTTTAATGTACTTTAATTTCACCTCAAACCATTCTTTTTCTGCCCCTTTTTTTCTGACTACACTCCAACGAATATTCTATCAGGCTTAAAACCAACTGTTGAGCCCAACTCTGCACCGGCCGGAGATCCATATACCAGCGCCTCATACCCAAACGAGTAATCTAAGGACAGTATAGGCAGTGGCTGTACCTTGTTCTTGTCGCAGACGGTCCCCTGAGCAGCAGGCTCCATCTTGGTGACGCACTTGCTCCCCAGGCGGCACCACAGCGTCCGGCACACTTCCTGGCACGAGCGCAAACTGCTGTCATGTGACCCCACCCACAAGCATCCCTCACGGGTTTCTCAGCAATTCCTCAAAGCACTAATCATGGGTTCCTCAGGGGTTCTTCAAAACATCCCTCATGGATTCCTCAAAGGTCCTTTAGGGATTCCTCAAAGCACCACTCATGGGTTCCTCGGGGGTTCCTCAAAGCAACCCCTCAAGGGTCCCTCTTGGGTTCCTCAAAGCACCCTCATGAGTTCCTCAAAGTACCCCTCATTGGTTTTCCGGGGTCTTAAATCTCCCTGTTTCTTCCCCTAACTAAAGCTTTTTTTTTTTAATGCGATAGCATTATTAAGTTACTCACTTCAGATTTCTGTCTATGTATGTCGCCTCTAATGTAGTCAATTTTCCGTTAAATATGGCAGAAAATTTACTTCACATGGCCTATGCACCAATTCAGGTTCCCCCCCAAAACTTAGGGAAAAATTGATGTCACATGACCTATGCACCAATCCATGTTCCCTGCTAAATTTTGCGGAAAAATTGACGAATTCAGTTTGCCTGCTAAATTTAACGGAAAAATTGACTTCACGTGACCTATGCACCAATTCAGATTCGCCACTAAATTTAGCAAAAAGTTGACTTTTGGTGCAGAAGTCACAAGAAGTCAACTTCTTGCTAAATTTAGCGGCTTCCCTGCTAAATTTAGGTTCCCTGCTAAATTTAGTGGAATCAAGTTCCCGGAAAAATTTATTGGAAAAATTTACTTCACGTGACATATGCACCAATTCAGGTTCCCTGCTAAATTTAGTGAAAAATTTACTTCACTTGACCTATGCGCCAATTCAGGCTCACAGCTAAATTTAGCGAAAAATTGATGTCACGTGACCTATGCACCAATTCAGGTTCCCAGCTAAATTTAGCGGAAAACTGACGTCCCATGACCTATGCACCAATTCAGGTCCCCTGCTAAATTTAGCGGGTAACCGAACACCTGCCCGTGTGAACAAAGATAAAGGCTATCGCATTCATAGATAATCACCCCTATGGTTTCTACGAATTTGCATCCACCATCAGGTAATTCTTTTCTTTTTAGATTGAATACAATTTTAGCAGATCTTAGTCACATATGCACTCATGCATGCACTCATGCAGGCCTGTGGGCAACTCAACTGCTTTATTGAATTAATGCTGCCACCAGGAGGGGTCCCTTATCTGCCAATTAAGGCAAATAGAGGTTCCCCAAGATTAAAAAGTTTGAGAGCCCTTCATTTATAGGATCAAAAATAAAAACATTATGATGATGATCTGATGATGATGATAAAGGTAATGATGACGTGGGAATGCAACGAACAAGCTCTCACCTCAATGCCATCGCAGTGTTCTGCAGCAGGGCCATACTGCAGTCTGCACTGGTGGTCGGCATCATACATTGCTCCCGGTGGAAGCAGGGGGAACGTGAACTGGTGCGCTCGCGGTTCATCATCCAGGCAACTGCCCCAGTCGCGACTGCGCACATGCAAACATGTCGCAGAAAACGAAACAAAGCTCGCTATTTGCTCGCAACATCGAAAACCATATAGTCCAGGGGACCATGAAAAAATTTCCTGGATTTCGCTAAATACTGCTCACAATGAATCCTTGATGCTTATAATAAAGAAATTTTTCATGTTACATAGTTTTGTTTGCTTTTGTAGTAGCAGCCTGAGAAGAGACTAGAGAAAATAGAGCCGCATTCAGCTCAACTTGCAGCCACGACGAGCGGCCCCGTGATCTGGCATCGCAGTCATTCGCCACCAATGTTCACTTTAGTCAGGCGTGCAAGGATTGTCAATAGTGTGATCCGATATTCACTCACTATATTAATTTGGTAGCTTCTTCTATCAATTGGTACGCTGTTTGCAAACAAGTTGCATTTGCCCATGCCAGGTGTGGGTGCTGCGCTTGCACAAAGACCAAATTCGCATGAAGTGAACATCTGCGCATGCGCCGTGCCGACAACAGTAGCACCGCAGCAGCCTGGCATCAAGGTCGCATGTTGGTGTATACAAACTAGAGCACAGACTCAATAATATCTAAAGTTATGACCTCGCGACCGTAATCTCCACTATGCTCAAAGATAAGATAAGATGCAGCAGAGCTCTGCACTTTGCTGCAGCACACATCAAAATTGAGTCTCAAACCAATAGACCACCTTCAAAAGTAAACTGAAAAGTTCCAATCACACTAAACAATTGCTGAATGTGCAAGTCTAAGACTAGATATGATGACGACCATAAATTCTTGGTGCCACGCATAGGATAGCCACTTTGACACTGTCTTTCGTATCTGGCATTGCGCGTGATTTCTAGGGCTTCCAATAAAGAACAAACTTCTAAACGTTATCTGTAGAAGTAAACGGTCAGCTAGAACGATAGGGACAAAACACAGAGCTATCGTTCTAGCTGACCATTTACTTTTGCATTATGTACCAACTAGCTCAACTTCAGCCTGTCATCTGTAGACCAATCATTAAGCATAAAACCTACCAAACCTTCCCTTCCATTGAGCCAATCAATAGAATGATCAGTATACACAAAAGCCTCCCAACTGAGCCAATCGATGGGATGATCAGCAAATACAGATGTTTCCTAAATGAGCCAATCGACTGAACAAACCATATATTTATGGAAGCCTCCAAACACGGTTCTCTGTCCGACGTACTCAAGAAACCTGGTGATCTCCTCACGGCTGCAATTGGACCAAACCAGCGGCGATGGATCCGAGCTCAGGTGAGGAGCCATCACGTGCTGGCGGAGACCGGCCGGTGCCTGGCAGCCGTTGTGCGGACCATCGTGGCTCATCCCGAAACTGTGGAAAGAAAACACGGACCACCTCTTATGCGTGTCGGCATACAAGGAACACTTACGTCATTCACAGGGGCTATATGTAGCACAATTTCTGCCGCCCGATTCGAAGGTTTCAGCCATATTAATCCACCCATCGTCTCAAAATCGGAGCGTTTCCAGAAAAGCCAATTGCACTTGTTAATTTTGTATTTTTATTTGCGTCACGTCCAAATGAACTACAGTCGAGCCCGGTTATATCACACTCGGGTATTTAGAATTATTGTTTATATCAAACAATCCAAACATCCCCTCGAAAATCACACGTAATAGTATAGGAGCGGTGTCTTTTTGTATCAAATTCCCATGGCGGGGACACTCGATGTGGCGAATGAAGCCCGGTCGCCCGTTGCTTTTCGCAGGATCCGATTGCGCCGGAGGTGAGCACATCACTTGCCTTGCGTGGCTGGCGGACCGCCAAGCTATCATACAAGCTGGAAGATACACAACAAAAGAGCAGTTGTAAGAAAAAAAATAAACCATACAAAAAAAGTAGAGGACGCCAAAAGCAACAAGAAGGGTACGTGTGGCGCGTGCATGTAGGAAGAGCAGGGAGTGCCCGCTGTCAGAACTGCTTGCTTAACTTTTTTCTATGGATAAAGAGATTTTGTTTATGCGTCTCGCTTTTCCGTTTTATTTAATTTTTTTAATTTTATTTCCGTGCTTTGTCGTTTATGCTGTATGGAGGTCTCATCCAGGCGCGCGTGTAAGCGTGGCAGTATTTGCGGTCTCCGCCAACTACGCTCTACTGTATTTAGTGGCTCTTGGATGCTCTATTTGGTAAGCTCCCATTCGTCGCGACCTTCGATATTAGCAGAGACGCCAGGAAATTTTAACTCTAGCTTAATTTAACATATTTTTGTATATCGAATTATTGACATATTGAACTATTTTATGATCCCCTTTAAATTCGATATATCCAGGTTCGACTGTATAAACTATGGTCAGCTCGAGAAATGACCTGGCTTGCCTGTGGAATGCACCACAACAAAAATTGTTTGTTCGAGAGAAGTCCATTTGACAAAACGTAGTGGGTTTGGTATCTGTTCTTTTATGTGAAAATGTGCAACTGCATGCAAGAGCAAATGCAGAACAGAACTGTTGAATGTGGTTTGAGCGTCCTCTGCAAGGAAAGACATACAAAGGTGGTGGGCTCGCTGGACCAATTTTCGGAAAGTGGAGCCAATAGCATGCCATTGCTTGTGACAAACTTACGAAAATCACTTCTTTACATTTTAATACCCTGGCATCTTGACCAAGCCATGTCGCAGAAGCTAGCTTCTACTTAAATTACAAAAAGAGCAAGCTAGAGTGTGTAGCCAGCAAGACCACAAGCCAATGGGCTTTTCCTAGTGCACATGCACACAAGGAGAAGCATCCTTCCCAGGCAGAGCTGACCTACTGTTGAAAACATTTTTCACTGACCATCGCCGTTTTTGCCTGCCAAAGGGTATAGAGGAAAATCTTAATTTTTGTTCTCTGTATGACCAACATTACCTGTCTGAATAAAAAGAGTCACTGTCGCATGGTAAAGACATACCTATCTTGTAACAAAAACGATGGCTAATGAAAGGCATTCCTCTATTCCTTTCTTAAATATTCAAGAATCTACAAGGTCATTAGGACATGCAAGTTAGTAACTTCACAGAACATTAAACTCTAAAAAAAAAAGATGTTTTAAGACCCTGAATGGTACCATATGTCACAAAATAAAGTTACCCGACAACAAAAAAAAAAAAAACATTTTGAGAGCAATATTTATTTTGCAAGAAACCTTACGAGTTAGGAGCGATTTTGAAATGTGCTTCTACTTCAAGACATCAACCCGAAAATCCATGTTTCAGAATCGCTCAAATGAGGCTCGCAACAAAAATATTACGCTAGAAATGTTTTTCTTCTGGAAAAGTTTGTTAGTGTTTTTCCAAACCCAATCAAACAGTTGAATGCTCTCTTATTCGAGAATTTCTCGAAACTTGCAAAGATGTGTAACGTCTCCTCACTTGTGTCCCATCTCGTGGGCGATGGTGTAGGCAAGGGTGAGGCCGGAGTCCTGGTTGACGTTGCAACTCCGCTGCGGCTGGCACATGCCGGCCACCTCGGCCAATCCCAGCGTGGAGCACAGCTCCAGGCCCGGAGCACACATATTGAACCTGGGCAAACCATGTGTCGGAGTTGGTCATCGATGGTGCAGCAGCCAGTCTCTTGGGAGCACTTGGTTTGCAATGGTGGTGGTGCAAGGAATCGACCTGTTTTGGACGGTCATTCGGGAAGAAGAGTTTAAGTAGCAGTTCGCTGGCAAGGTGCCTACATTTTTACTGAAATTTGACCTAAAAGCCCAGCTATGAGATAAAAATATTGTCAACTTAATGTTAAAAAAAAAGTTGTTTTTTTCCTGCCAGAAAAAAGCAGGCAGAAGTCTGCCATTTAATTGCTGCCATTTAATTGGCAGAAGTCTGCCAATTAAAACATACTTAAAATTCATATATTTTAAAAGTACTTGAAAAGGTAATTTTTTCTGCCGAATGTGTTTAGTGGTAATGTTCGTTAAAAACAAATGTCAAAGAAAGTTAAATGCATAACTGTAACACAGAATTTTCACCCTACATCTGGAAATTGAATCGGTGCATGCTTATTTTATTTATTTATTTATTGTGCCCACCAACAGTCATGGGCCTATTACGGCAGTGCACGAAGAAATATTCAGAACACAATGCTACAAAAACAGATTATAACAAGAGTGGAATGCTCCTCTTGAATGACAAGCGGTCATCACTGAAAATGTCAACAAACATTGTGTTAAGATGATTAAAGAAGTTCTGAATGCAAACTGTACTCCATTCACCCCTGAGCTGAGACTGCATTGGGAGCTACAACCCCGCAGGGATCAATCAGCCACCTCCCTCTTATCACCTGACCCGGCTCTCTGCGCTTGGGTATGGGCGGGACTAAGGCAGTAGCATGATGACGTGGTGAAAGAGAGGTGTATGACTGGTTCAACGAGGACGTAGCTTCTACCGCAGTCTCAGTTTAGAAGTTAACAGAGTATAGTGGGATAGTGGGGACAAACAATACAGAGGGTTAATAGCAAGTGTGCAATTCCAGTGAAAATGTCTCAAAGAAACGTTAATCTGGATATGCCATTTTGGCTCTTTTTTGCTAAGTTTCGTGGGGTAATGTTTCCCACTAATATTTGGGCTTATACAATAAGGGCTTATACGATAAGGAATCCATTACCTGTAACTACATTACAACACGACTCAAGTAAATGCACCTTAATTATTCTTCAGGAGTAACTTTTAAACCTCTGACTCCAGGTGTAGACATTGTTTTTTTATTTGAACATTGAACATTGTTTTTATTTGTCACGTAAGTTTACAAAAACACATTAACGAGCCGGGTGAAGCCTCGGGGGCTTGTATGCCTGGCTCGGCAGTTGACGAAGTGAATAACAAAGAAAGAAAAAAAACAATCTGCACTATAGCAGGACAATATAATCTATAAAGTACCAATATAACTGGACCATAGGTAGATTAACAATAATAACACCGAGATCTCAGAAATGCAGACATGTTGTGTGAAACAAGACAACAACAACAACAACAAAAAAAAACTAAAGGCAAAAAAGACAACAGGAACGTTCATTTCACTGTTCGAGGTTTTTAAGCGATTTTTTTTAGCTTTTGTTTTGACGTTAAATTCATTATATTATCAGGCAGGTTGTTAAAACTTGTGGTACATAATACATCCGTGTTCATTCACCACATTTGGTATTGATACGGGGTATATCAAATCTAAGTGATGGCCTCGTTGGACGCTGTTGAATGTAGGGCGTTTCGAAATCAGAGGTTCGGAAACGTCGGAAGACCACCGTTTCTCTAAAAAGCCCCATAAAGGACAGTAAATTGAGTTTATGAAATATGCTGTAACTCGTGGTATCTTGCCTATCGAAAGAAACTTTTTCAGAACACTTTTTAGTAAGGAATTAATTTTATTGTGCCAAGAAAGAGAGCATCCTGAAAAAAGGGTTATACCGTATCGTAAATAACTATACGCGAGAGCATGCACTAAAGTTTTACGAACGGAGAAAGGAAGCAACATTTTCATATTATAGAGAGAGCATGACACGCTTCTTAATCTTTTGCATAAGTGTGCCATGTCTGTGTTCCTGGCCAAATCATTGTCAATATATATTCCGAGACAAAAAGCATAGGTCTCTTGCAGTGCCATCTAGTTACAAGTTAGAGCCAATCCCACAGCACAAAAACAGCAGTCACCTGGTGACAAGGATGGCCAGGTCGTGGTGATTCGGGTGACTCTCGTCTGATGGGTTCACGAACCGCTGCCACCGGCAGAAGCTCTTCAGCGTCCCGTCCGCCGACTCGTCCACCTGAAGTCGGTCGAGATCCTCCGCTGGTGGAACCTGCCCCTCCTGTTTGAGGAAATGCTCTCTTCATTATGGTAATAGTAATCTAGTCATTGTAACAGTAATAGTCCTTAATCACAAATGCAGTTGCTGTAAAATGCCGGGGAAACCCCCACCCCACTTTCACTGCAAACTGGGTTAATCTAGACATGGGCGCTTCTCCGGACAAATCAGTAAAAGCAAGATGGCGGCCAATGAAGAACTTTGAAGGCAAGGTGAACGTAATCAGAGGAAGCACATTTAGTGGAGGCTTCTGGGACCAGACCAAGCATTAATAGTAATAATAATAATTATTATCATTATTATTATGATAATAACCATTGGCATAGCAACGAGGGGGCCTAGGTGGCACTGCTCTCCGAGTACAAGGTGTCCCAGTCACGTGGGGGGGTGCCACCTCTGGAAGCACCCGGCACCCCCCCTTCTCCCTTCCACCCTCCCCCCCCCCCCCCCCTTTCCTGGTTGGTTGTGATCTCGGGGATATGAGAGTGAAGGGGGGGGGGCGGGGGAGGAGGCTACAAAAGACATAAGGGCCCCAAGTACTAAATGGCCCAGCAACACCACTGATAGTAGCAATAATAATTCTTTTTAAATTCCATCATGTTCAACATATGCCAAATGGCTTAATTATCAATCAAGCTAGTTTCCTTTTTAATTCACTTTGCTTCTCGCTCGCCGCTCGGGTGGCTGATCAATTATCGAGCGCGTTTGGGATAACCTTGCAAACCCTAGGAGGTATTAATAGGTTGCAATTGCATGCATGTCCAGCTTGGTGTGACAGCTGTGCCCTAACCTGAGCAGCCTCTGGCTCAAGCATGATCATCCTGACCAGGACCACGTTGATGGCGTTTCCGATGCTCGCATCGTGGAATAGTGTCGACACCTGAGAGACCGGGCAGGAGAGAGGCGGCATTTCTTGAACAACGCATCACCGAAGAAGACCGTGAACATCCGAGAGAAGTGGCAATATGACGAGACCTCGAAGGTAAGCCCTCATCGGTTCCTGGTAAAGATATAAACACCTTAAACCATGGGCTCTCACACTTGCCAATCTCAAGGAACCCTTATCTCTCTTAACTGACAGCCGAGAAACCCTTCTCTCTTTCTCGTGAGTGATACAATAAAGGATACAATAAAGCAGTGCAGAAGCCTACAGGCCCTCTAAACAATATTTCACATACTAGAGGGTGATCGGCTCATAATTATGCATTGGTGGGTGGCTCAGATCTTTTAAAATAGTGCTTAAACAGGAAAGATGCTTTACTTGGTGGCAAAGACGGTCGATTAAATTTGGGAGCTCAGGAACCCATGAGGGTACTCTTGGGAACCCCTGGGCTCCTAGGAACCCAGTTTGGGAACCCATGCTGTAAATAAGGTTATATTCACAAGCTTTAATATTTCGCAAACGTGCCAAAATGTTGCTCTTGAGAATATATCACTAGTGAAATTTCGCAATGAGGGGCGAGTTTCTCAACAAACACAAAAAAAGTTATATTGAGGTTGAGGTACACAAAATAACATCAGTCGTTCTGAACATATCTGATGAAGGCACTTTGATACATGGGGAAGTGGAGATATAGAATTGTAGCTCAGTTACCTATTGTTAGAAACTTCAGTTGGGTGTTATCCCTTCATAAAGTCATGTAAAATGCATCACTCGATCAGAAAAATCCTGAAGGCTTCAAAAAGTCAAAAAGTTCACTTCTTTATTTAGAGGGTCAAATTAGGGTTCATACATAGTTTTGAAGAAGCATGAGAAAAAAAAAAAGCTACTATTTTATTGTTTGGTATAAGTATGAACCCAGTGTATAGCCTACCGAAGTAAATCTAGTACAAAGAAAAAAATGTTCCTTACATAGTTTGCACTTGGTGCATGTACGCATGTAAAAAAATTATCATACACAGCACAACTTGACAAATTCCAACTTCATTAGCTTAAAGAGAAGTTTGTACCATACATAGATCACTAACATATTCTGTCATTCATAACATCTATCACGTCTTGTCATAACAAGCAATCTAGAAAAGAAACAAATCCTTGTATAGTCCACATCTATTCAAAGTACGCACCATGTAAAATTATAACTTTTAGACGTTTATTGTCTGCGGACTACAGTCCTGAAGATACGGTACACATAAAGTCTGCCTCTATGAGTATGAGACTGATAACTTTCAGGCACAAGCGTGCTGACCCACCATGTTGAGAACGGTGAGCAGATAGGTCTGCAAGTCTTCGTTGGAGTAGTACTCCACCATGGTGCGATCAGCCACCAGCAGAGTCTCCACATTGCGCTCCAGACTAACCGACCGCTTCACTCGAGGGCCGCCGCCAGAGGGTGCATCAGGTACAACACTCGGATGTGGAGCCGTGACTGCATGAGTGTACAGGGCAAGCAAAAAAACCACGTCAAGTGCTGCCCTACAAGGCAGTTTCATGAAACGCCTTTTCACTTTCGGTAAGCCGCATTTCACCACGCTGAACAGCGGCTGCCACTTTCCAAATTAGTTTCCATGCAGATGCTTAGTTACTGATATCGCTTTTGGTGTTGGTGAAACATACAATTTTGTGTGGCTCTGTATAAAACAAAATGGGAAAGCTTGATGTATGCACTGGTACAAAACACTTGCACTGGTGCCAAGCGGTGAAGCTCGACGTGCGCGCCTGTGCCAAGTGGCAAAGTTCGACACACGTGCCGGCACTAAGCGGCGAAGCTCGATGCGTGCACCGGTCCCAAGCACCGAAGCTCAACACGCGTACCGGTGCCAAGCAGTGAAGCTCGAGGTGGACGCCGGTGCCAAGCAGTGAAGCTCGACGCGCACGCCGGTGCCAAGTGGTGAAGCTTGACGCCCGCAATAATGCAAAGCTCGGCAAATGCGCCAATGCCAAGCGGTGAAGGCCGATATGCACATTTGCATTTGAACGCGTTTGAGTGTGTCGCAGCGTCCTTGCGGCCAGGAGCGGTCGCTTGCAACACGACGTGCACCGTCCCACAACGCTCGGTAGCACAACACAAGGGAGTAGAAATTCGCTCAACTTTCCAAAGCACTGCGAAGCGTTCAACCAATCGGAAGCCTAAAAAGGAGACTAGGGTCACGACTTTGCTCGCGCCACTTGGCGAGGCGTATCCGGTTCTCTGCTCGCAGAACTTGCTTTTTCATTTTGGGTAGCGGTGGGGACTGCTTTTTCCAAGGCTGCGAGGAAGCCAGCGGGATTGACCCAAGGCCAAACACTTCCATGCTGTTGCCGGGCGCCGCCATGTTGCCGTGGATTTCGCTGACTATTGGTGAGCCGCTAGCGACAATAGCGCGTTCTTATTGGCTCTTGACTGCGCGTGCCAACGCAAATGTGTGAACAAGCTTGGCGCAAGGGCTCTTCGCAACGCAACGCGTCTGCTTTTCGCTACGGAACGCACTGTGCTCAATTGCAAATGTGCGTAGGGGCCTTGAAGCTCGACCACGTGCCGGTGCAAAGCAGTGAAGCTCGACACGTGTGCGCCCAAAGCATGTTGAGTTTGGAGCATTCCGCGAGCTCCGGGCCCGGCGTTTTACAATTACGAACCTTGAATTTCAAATAAAACTAGCGGAATTAAGTGAAGCAAACACAGCAAAAGCGTGTGCACGCGCGTATAGTAAAAATAAATTTTAAAAAGAAGCAACAAAGCAAAATTACACGAGGGCACTCGCAGCCTTGAGGCGGCCCAATACGTCGCGCTGATTAGTTTAAGTTACAGTTTCTGGACATAAGAACCGGGAAGGCAAACACAACAGACAAGACATTTGCATATAAATCACTTAAAATTTAAACGCAACCATCGTTTGTGAACATAGCAGTTGGGAAAACATACCAACAGATAAGTTTCTTTGGCTACCAAGAAACAACCACCTTTAATTAGAGATTCGCTGCCATTTTCCTATCAGACGATGTATTATCTTAACATTGCCTAAAATTCAAATTTGGTGTTTCATTAGAAAGAGTATTTTCTTTCCGCTGGTACAAGCATTTTTTGTCTGACATAAGAGGTTTCATCAGCAGAAGGCTGTCGTGACATGATGATATCCCGCGAACGACGAAACAAAATCTGCACTGGCACGTGCATCGAGCTTCGCCACTTTGCACCGGTGCACACATTGAGCTTCGCCACTTGGCACTGGCGCACGCATTGAGCTTCACCGCTTGGCATCGGTGCGTGCATCGAGCTTCACCACTTGGCACTGGTGCAATCATCGAGCTTCACCACTTGGCACCGGTGAGATCGTGGAGCTTCGCCGCTTGGCACCAGCGCGCACGCCGAGCTTCGCCGCTTGGCACCGGTGCGCACGCCGAGCTTCGCCGCTTGGCACCGGCACACGTGTCAAGCTTCATCGCTTGGCATTGGCCCACATGTTGAGTATTGCCGCTTGGTACTGGTGCACGCATCAAGCTTCACCGTTAATGCCAATGCATGCGTCAAGGTTCACCACTTGGTACCAGCGCGCTTTGAGCTTCACCGTTTGGCACCAGTGGGTGCATCGAGCTTCACCGCTTTTGTAGAGGCACTTTCTTTTACATAAAATTGTTGCCGTTTTCTTGTGGCTAATCCCAGTAAAACAATAAAAACAATTTGTGTCAATTGACAACACCAAGTAAAAAATTTGGCAATTCAAGCAATCTATCTGACCATACCATATTACAAGCATGGTTTTGTTGGTGTTTTCTTTTGTGGCCAGTTATTGATTATAGGCAGCAACAACAGAAAAACGTCTAAGAGTTGTTGCAGTCAGACTTTTTTTATTATTGATTAAGCGTAAAAGGTTTCTTGTTGCTTGATGCTCTGATGAGACGAAGCCCATAGAATTAAGTCTAGGAAACGAGCTGATACGACCAATTTAAAGGGGCGGTGCAACGATATTCACCTGGAATGTTTTTAACTTTACATGAGCTTACTGGCACTAGTGGGACTCAAGGATACTTTCACGCAACGCTACTGGCCAAGGAACTCCTTTGTTGTGGTGCAATTTCAAGGACAAAAGTGAGCTTTTCATTAAATCTCTCCTTCGCAAAACTTGATGACGAAGCTGGGCGGTCGCAGTACTGCCCAGTGGCGATAGTTGAATGCGGCTCATAGATTGAACCCGAGCATTGCGGGGGCACTCCATTTGGGCTCGTGATAACTGATAACTTGAGAAGCATTTGGGTAGTCGCCTTTGTCCAATCGCTGCAATGACAACAATAGCCGAACCATAACAATGTCTGGGACTCAGCATGTGTCCTGTGCCTTGCCAACTACAGAGCCTGGCTATGATAAAAAAATTGGTGGCATATATTCGGCTCCAGATCGCGTGGTCATTTGTCCTGGCTGCAAGTTGAGGGGGTGAACGCTGCTCGTTTTTCTTTAATTTTTTAATGCGACTTTGATTGCATGTGGTAAAAAACAAACGGGTGTTTCACAGGTTACTAACGTCAGGTATCCGTTCCAAGCGGTATTTGAGCAAAGAACAAAAATCTTTGCATCGCCTCTTTAAATGTGCATCAACAAAGGATCTAGCACCCTGTGTGGCGCAGAAGTGGTCCTCCCCATTGCGCCCTCCGGGCAGATTGTCCAGCAACGCTGAACGTTTGTAGACCAGATGCGGCTGCGGCCCGTGACCTTGAGCAGGCGCCAACGGCTCCACCAGGTAATCTTCCCGGTCGGTCCGCACAAAACCAGCCTGCAAAGTAAAGGCAGGTTCACACACTTGCGACAGCTGGCGCCATCTATCGGATAGATGTAAAACAATTAATTTCCGTATATTTCCTTTTTTTTTTGCGCATGATTCTTATGGATAGTATGTACATTTGATCTCGCAAGTAACCGCAAAATTTTTACTTATGTAAAATGCAGTTCTAGGTTCACTCTACAGGTGGTGCCAGCGTGCCAGTGTGTTATCTAGAGAGCCCGTAATTCGCATCTCCAGCTCGTTGCTCGCCCTCCCGCGGCAGAAACGGGAAGCGCTCTAGTGAGGGTCCCCCGGTTCTCCCGCTCAGCGGGCACGGCAGAACAGCTCGCAATCAGGGCTCGCAAAATGTAATTTCCGAATGCAAACAACACTCTTCACTGTCCCAATGTAGTGGTGCAGCCGGAATGGGATTGTACCTTATTAGAGAGTTTTAGTATTGCGTAAAGAAGCAAATGCTGTGCGTTTGCGTTAAGGTTGCGTGCTCCACGCTGCAGATGCACGTCATCACCATGATCTAATTCAAGACTGCAATTTGGGGCTCTGCGCACGCACAGTGTGGAACACGCAAACACACAGTGTTTGCGTTTGCTCGTATATGCAATACTAAAACTTACTACTGTTTCACCGGTTTCCAAGCCAACGTAACATGCTGCAGTTAGCAGATGTGCAAGCAAGGGTAGGCGTTTCTTCAAACTGGAAAGGCTGAAATTGGCAAAACCATGACGCGTAAAAATGAAAGAAAATAAGTGTTCTAAAAAAACTAATTAAAAAAAAGCTTGTTTTTTGTTTTTTTTTGTATTTGGTTTGGAAGGATTGTCAGCGACTTTAGAAGTTTTGCCGATTGTCAAAAATCATGACTTTAATAGTACCATATCTGTTATATGTTATATATGAATTTCTTTAATTAGCTAGAAATTTTTTATTGATTTTAGACTATTTTTATTTCATAACTTGTTAATTAAAAATGCTGCAATAGGCACCAGTGATTATAACTTGCAGACTTTTGATTGCCATACTTGTTCGCGCATCTGAAACTAGATCATAAGCAACAAATTATATTAGTGCTTCAAAAACGATGTATTAAAATATGTTAATTACATTCTTACTATTATTACGAATTGCAGCAATGTAGGCCTCCAATAAATGCCACGATTACAAAAATACGCCATTTAACCGTAATAGTCTTTCGAGAAAGGTCTTATTTTGTTTTCTTTTTAGCATACAAAAACTGAAATCGTTATCGAGATAGACTAACAGTCAAACACTGGATGTAATATAAAGTCCTATGCATCGCGCGTTGCTTTAACATATAACACACATTTCTGCTGTCTGACTTGGATTCCGTCTTTGGATATTTGTAGAGGGAACAGCGTTTCTTAATTTATATGTTTTGTGAACATATTCTAAACTTATCGCCCATGACGATATTTTGTAAAATTTGGATTGATTCTGTTATTCTTGTGCTTGGAATAATGTTAAAGCAATTAATCATCTAAGTACCCAAAAATCATTAAAAGGCCCGCCGTTCATTATTTCAAATGACAATTAACTGAGCGAGAAAAAAAAACACACAAATACCAGCACTGGCCAATTGTTTTTTAGACAAATGCAATATTTTGTTATTTTTAACGTGTATGAAAGGGACACTGATCTCTTCAAAATATTTTGAAGTGTCTGGATTGGAAACGTATGTCACAAAATAAAGTTTCCGCAAACGTTTTACGCTGTAAAGACACATCTTGAGTTATGAAAGAATCCAAAATTAACAAGTATACCGAGAAATTAAATTCAAAATAGAGGTTAGTTACAGTTTCGTTCCAAAATTAAAACATGCCTCCTGGCATAAATATTATGCTAAACACCGTTTTTGTTTTCAGGATAAAGAGGTGACCTGCGCTCATAATACCCCATCTCCCTCGTATACGCAGAAATAATTTGTGTTGCTCAGTGAAGCCAGAACACTAGACATGCTAAGCACCTGGTACAGAGGCACGCATCTCCAACCCTCACTATAACCACCATTTTGGGAAACGAGTGGCGCCACCTATAGTGGTATGGGGTCGCATATATCGGGGTCATGTGGATTTTGGGTCGCACTGGCAACACGAGGTACGAGGGGGTGACGAAAGCGTTGGTCGTCTGCAAACATCTCAGCTTCTCTATCCGTTTTCGTCCTCGCGACACGACGACGTAACGCGTGCACACTTGCGATCAATCTTTGAAAGAGGCGTTCGCCATTGAAAATTGCAAACGCTCCCCAATATTTGAGTCTGGACGCTCCCTACAATCTGGGCTCTTGAGCATCCCCTTGTCCTAAGAGATCCCAAGAACTCGGTTGGTAAGCAAACGTAAGTATGTGAACGGGCCTTAAGGAGACAAAACTCTCACGGTCCAAGATCCAATCACAACTATACGACCCACTTTAGAAGGGGAATTCCTGCGAAATTTTGATAGTTACTGATTCTGATTCAATGCTGTTCAAAATTGGTTCAAAACGTCAAGACGCGTCTGAACTATACTCGGGGACAACTTTTTCTGGCATTTCCGAAGAAATGAAGACCGCGCAAGCACAGCTGTGATCGGCACTCAATGTGTGCAAGTGCACGGGTACCCCTAGCTTTGGCTTCGCTGCCAAGAAAAGTTTTCCCCAAGTGTAATAACCCAAATGACAAGTCACAACATTTTGTTTCCTCTCACAGTTATTTGGGCCATTTAGAGCAACAGGTTACACCAAAGCTCCTCTGTGTAGTAAAGTAACGATATGCTTTGAAGAACGCCGCTTGCTATCTTGGGACAATCATGATGGCGGACGATTGCAGGAGAGGAAAAGGTAAAGACAAAAAGAGTGTGTGCAGCAGCTGAGGAAGAGGAGGAGCGCATTGGTGCGCGTCACTGAAATTGTTGAGAATGTTCTAATTATTTTACGAGCATCGAGCTACGTCTTAAAATTTAATACAGTAAAATCTAACCCTAAAATGCATGTTTGAATAAATTTTGAGCTACTTATATGCATGCGCCAATTTTTCCGTCTTATTTTACAGCAAGCCCTTTGATTCATAACACCCCATACTTCAACCATTTTTATTTTCTTGCAAAGACTATTGCTTAGAAAATAGAAAAAATCTTACTGACCAGTCCTTTGCATGTTGACAAGGCTGCAGATCCGTTTCCGTTCCGCAGAGATCCCCTGTAGTAGCAACCCGGGTCTGAGACACGAGTCAGGTTTCTCGTGGTGTAGCCGACAGGATCCAATCCGTAGCCAAGACGGTGTTCGAGCACAAAGCCCGGAGCAAAAAGATTATCATTTCGATCCAACCGAAGTAATAGGTCTGTTTCCGAACCCGGCAGAGGCAGGCGAAAGTGGAGGCTGGAATCCAACTCTGGGTTGTCCGCAGATCGTCTGCGGCGTCGCCGTCGTCTGTCGAAGGCTTTAAGCCCTTCGTGATGGACCGCGTGGCTGAGGAAGCGACCCGATGACGTCACCCTCTGTGGAAGCACGACCGCTGAACTGCCTGCCGGCAATGCATGGAGGGTATCTGCAATATAAAAGACAGCCTGCAATGAACATTTTTCCACTGAGTTTGCGCGCATGCGCGAGCTCTCCTGCCGCTTAGCGGAGGCGGCTCGAACTTGTTTCGGAGGAAGGAGGGACAGGATAATGAGCAGACTACACTAGCATCGAAGCATGTTCTACATATGCGCAGGCCTTGGCGTCTTCTGCTGTTAAATTTATCATCTAGAGTGGAGACGCCCATTGGGGCTCACTAACTTCCAGCAATACATAGCTAGCATGTGATGCCATTCGCGGCCATGACAGTATCTTATGCGTCGCGAGCGTTCCGTTCTCCGTGTTAGTTTCACACCACACAAGTTGTAATTCGAAGAAACCAGTAAGTAAAAATAACCGTCAGGACCCCGCAATGGCGACGCTTGCAAGCTATGTGTAGGGAGTATTCACTGGCGGCCATTGCTGTGTGCTCGACTGCTTAGCGCGTGCTGACGGCGAGCTTTCAGTTGGTTTTCAACGTGCATTCCCCACCACCAAGATTGCCGGTCTTGGCAACCTATTTATGTGAGCTCGTCCTCAGCATGCACTCTGAACAGCTCACTCAAATATGGCGTCTAGTGAATACCTCCTATACACTAAACATAATTACTTCATTTTTTTTTTTTTTAGTACACAGCGCATGCGCCTGCACCATCCCGCACTGGGGTGATGTTTCCATCCTTCAGCACGCGGCTGCGCTGCGGTGAAGCGAGAGAAAAAAATCCCGATGTGCCATTCTGCGAATGTCGCTTCTCTGCAGCGCACCGGTGCGCGGCGAGAAGCGCACTCAACGGAGGGCGTCTCTTTCGGATGTGCGGCCTTGAGCACGGGGTCGTTGCCTTCCGTTGTACTTTGACCGCGCGTGCACGCACGGGACGGCGGATAGTTACCAATGGGAGCAAGCTCGCCCGAGGGAGGATGCCCTAACGCCTGCTCTGCTTAGGGTAGCTAGGGTGACAAAGCTAACCATTTTGTTCCGAACGATCTTTAGTTTGTTCTGGAGCGCGTGAAAGAGCGCCTACCGGCCGGCACGCGCTCTCGGTGTTGACTGTGCTACGGCCAACGTTATTAGATTAGCTCAGTTACGGAACTGCTCATAGACGCTGCATGCCCCCCCCCCCCCCCCCCCTTCTCACTCACCACGACTCGCCTGTCATCGCTCAACGCGCCCAACGGCTGCTATGGAAACTGCAGTGCGTTCTATGGAATACGTACGTTTCGAAGCACAGCGTCTATAGATGGCGTTTTATCGTACTCTATGGAATACTCATTTATGAAACATATTATGAAACGACAGTCTAGATGGCCAGTGCTTAAAGTCTCCCGTAAGTTGAGGGGGGTCCCTACAAGAAGGGGGGAGGGGGGTGGGGGGGTTCTGACGAGATTTACTAGATGCAGATAAAATAAACCCCACTGCTGACTCTACCCACGCTGTACCTGTAACCCTCAAATTGCTAATCCCCAAATGTCCCATTTCTGAAAACAAGCTATTTTATTGCAAGATATGATTTTGATTTCAGTAATGCTGGGGCTGTGGAGGAGGGTTTCAGACCCTCGAGCCTTTAAAATCAGTGGGGGGTCCGAGACCCCCTGAGACCCCCCAGACTTTAAGCCCAGTATGGCGCTTCAAACGACGGGAGGCGGACTGAAGTGAGTGAGGGGGGTACCCCCTTCCGCGGGAGTTCCACAACTGAGGTAATCTAGTAACGTTGGCTACGGCGGCATTTCGCATCCTCCTGGAGATTCCTTTGTATTTTTCCCGTAAGCGTGTACTGTCCGTATCGGGTATTACAAAAAATGACATTACCCTAAAAACATCTGAAGGAAGGGCTGTTCTCCTATGACAGTCAGTGACCGCTGGCACTTTTTTTTTTTTTTTGCGATTCTGTCAGGTTGCAGCGTTGTTCTGTCGAGACACTGAGCGGTAAAAATAAGCCAAGGGTCTGGCTTCCTTTGCCCTTCCGCCAACGATCGAGGTGGGATCAGTGAGTGGGACTTTGAGAGCACCGAGAGGCTCTGCAGGGACGCCGACAGCGGAAGCACAGCCGAGCGACTGTCAGCATCACCCGCAGAAGAGCGCGGAACGCATGCCCCGCATCGCGCGTTCATCCCCGTAGCGCCGGCTTTCCTGCACGGCACTCGGAGTCTGCTCCTCACGTCACTGAATTCGGCGAATAGCGGCGCCGCGCATTCGAGGCGTGGCGCCGCTATTCACCGTGGAAAACAGACGCGCAACTCTGGCTCCCGTAAGGGGCCTATACAGGAAATCTAGCCCCGCATAAAGCGCGAGAGCGCCTTCCGTTGTCAGGACAGCGAAAAAGAATCAAGATATAGCGATTGTGATCGGTATACACCTCAGTTAGAAAACTGCCATAGAACCTGCTTTGAAAAAGTGGCTTCGATCCATACTCGAGAACCGAACTAATGGCGATCGCAACGCCGCCATTTCTCCCGCAGCGGACACTCAGGGAACTGCACGGCTGCACGTATCGGTTCAGGTCGAGTCGCGCAAGGGCCGGTGGCGCCATCTCGCAGTCTCCTTTGGCAGTAGCAATATAAATTAAAAACTCATATTTTGTACTTATATGGGCCAGTTGGTAGATATCTAAGGTGGAAAAGTGCAGAAAAGCGCCCTGTCTTGTTGTCTTTCTGTCTGTTCGTGTATTTTTCGGCGCTTTTTCACCGTACATATTTTGACTAGTCGCTAAAGGGTGGCGCTGTTATCGTATTTAGTTTGGTTTCGGTGGACGCAACCGGTCCGGGTTTCAAGGGTGAGTTTTCCAACTGAGTGTTTTAGTAATGTTGGTGAACACTAAACATCACGACTTCTGTCGGTCGTTTCCAGAATAATTAGGAATGTGAGCCTCCATTAAATTTCTTTTCTTCTTTTTTTTTTTTTGCGCTTGTTAAAAATATTTTTTTCACTTCGAACTCTCTCTCTCTCTCTCTCTCTCTCTCTCTCTCTCTCTCTCTCTCTCTCTCTTTCGATAAAAAGCCGACTCTACAATTGGACGCAGCCAATCACCTGGCATCGAAAGTGCATTGTCATGGCGCTCGTCGTCTTTGTGCGTTTGCCGTCACTTGCTAAACCTAAAGTCCCTTGATACTTCTTTTTACAAGTAACGAAGCACATTGCGTTGGAACAAAATGGCGTCATTCGGTTCCGTCTTCTGCTGTGCGCCGCCATTCGCTTCCTAAAACCTGCACCGTCACGCAGTCGGCGCTTCAAAGAATGTCGCTACTTGTAGGAAACCCTTAACCAGAAACTTTAGCTAAACCAATCCCACAGGTGAGAAGGGAAAAGTAATGCGGAGAGCAAGTCGTCTGCTTCTTGCTCAGGAGTGTAGGTGACGTCAGAACGACGCCGAGCTCTTATTGGCTGATTGAAACGAATAGTGGGTAGACCTCAATGCCAGATGCCTTGAGGTCTACCCACTATTTTTTTTTTCAATCAGCCAATAAGAGCTCGGCGTCGTTCTGACGTCACCGCCACTTCTGCGCAACAAGCAGACGACTTGCACTCCGCATAGACCCTCTGGACCCTTTCAAAAGTATGCGCCCTCTAGTAGTCGTTGCGCCAATTCTATCCGAGTCGGCAATTGTTTGGCCATGTACTACTCTGAACGTGTATTCGACGCTAGGGTTCGCGTCAGCGTTCGGTGAGAACTCGGCTCAGCTCTTTGTCGAAAACGAGCGCCGCGTCAGCGTTCGGCGGAGACTCGGATCCAATCACGTGCCTCGTATCCGAGAAATGGCGACCGCCAATGTTGCTTGATATGGACCCTCGAAAACAGGGTCTATGGCGAAGTCATTGCCTCACTTTCTGAAAGTAATTTGTAAATTTAATCAATGACTTTTTAGTGCGCAAGTAATTTATTTTTGTAGTAGTACAATACTTCTATTGTAGTCATGCTGTAGTACAATAAATCCTAATTGTAGTTATCTATCTCGGAGCAGGGTAAAATCCCCAAACATGCCTCCGCGAACAACTGTGACCTAAATTGCGGATTTTTTTTAGTCGACTATGTTTAGTATCGTTTTTAAAATAATACCACAGTCTAGAACCTTTCATTGACTTCCAAATTAAGCAAAGTCTGTGCCTTTATCATGTACGAGTACTGAGAAGTAAATTATGAAAAAGAGAAGGTTTTCACTTTTCGTTCAATTTCAGCACGCTGTATAAAAAAAAAAAAAAAACATATTTAATTTTTTTTTTTTTTTTCTCGTCGCGTTTTCTTCACATCCTTCTTTTACCCAGAATACATTCGGTTAGAGGTATATGTACTGGTTTTGAGTTTTAAGCCTCTAAATATGATAAAAAAAAGAGCAAATGCCGATGGTGGGTTTTGACGATTGTAGTGTGTGGCGTTTTTGAACCACTCTCAATCTCAAAGTATTCAAAAGAGAGCTTCTATATGTTTTTATTGTTATATATATGCAAGTCGGTAAAACGACATTCCAACTGCTATTTATTATTCGTCGCTCCAATCTTTGTGAAAATCCCCAAACATGCCTCCGTGAACAACTGTGCGAACAACTCCGCGAAACTGCGGATTTTTTTTTTTGTCAACTATGTTTAGTATCTCTTTTAAAATAATAGCACGTGTGGAACCTTTCATTGCCTTCCAAATTATGCAAAGTTTGCGTTTTTATCATGTACGAGTACTGAGAAATAAATTATGAAAAAGAGAAGGTTTTCCCTTTTCGTTCAATTTCAGCACGCTGTATAAAAAAAAAAAAAAAAAAACATTTTTTTTTTGCGTCGAGTTTTTTTCACACTTTTATTTTACCCAGAATACATTCCGTTAGAGGTATATGCACTGGTTTTGAGTTTTAAGCCTCTAAATATGCTAAAAAATGATTTTGTGCTTTATCAACATAAATTTCGCATTAAAAATATAAAATTTCGCATGTTAAAATCTAGGTTTCCAATAGGAAGTGTATTTTACTCTAATGTTTTACAATATTATACTTTGATATTTCTAACGTAGTATAGATTATGCTGCGCATATGGTTTAGGCTTGAGGCCTCTCCAATCATGGCATCGGCGGAAATTGTCTGAAAACCCGCTTTCGGCAGTTGCGTTTTTATGGTGCTTAGACGTTTGAAATTGCAAACTTGTTATTATACGCCTAACGACATTCCTGTTTTTATATGAGTATTTATTCAACGTAGATTATTATAATAAAGAATAAAATATACAGCTATAACCCATTAAGCCACCATCAGCATTTGCTCTTTTTTAGCATATTTAGAGGCTTAAAACTCAAAACTAGTGCATATACCTCTAACGGAATGTATTCTGGGCAAAAAGAAGGGTGTGAAAAGAACGCGACGCGAGAAAAAAAAAAATGTGTTTTTTTTTTTTTTTACAGCGTGCTGAAATTGAACGAAAAGTGAAAACTCTGTTTCTTATTTTATTTCTCAGTACTCGTACATGATCAAGGCACAAACTTTGCTTAATTTGGAAGGAAATGAAATGTTCTAAAAGTGGTATTATTTTAAAAGCGATACTAAACATAGTCGACTCAAAAAAAATCCGCAGTTTAGGTTGTTTGTGGAGGCACAGTTGTTCGCGGAGGCATGATTGGGGATTTTTACAAAGATTGGAGCGACGAATAGTTACAATGTCGTCTTACCTACTAGCATATACTATATCACACTAAAACAATATAGACGCTCTCTTTTGAATACTTTGAGATTGAGAGTGATTCAAAAACGCCACACACGACAATCGTCAAAACCTCGTCGTTCTTTCCCGCGTCTTTGAGATTTTTTCTTCTCAGAAATTAAACATTTCAGGACATTAAAATAAAAAAATATTGTTCTTCTTGGAACATGCGCCACGAAATATAAAAATTTGAAGCAAAATGAGAAATATGACTGCACCTCGTTGCCTGAATCCAAATGAAACCGCCCATATATATATATATTATATATATATGTATGTGTGTGTGTGTGTGTGCGCGTGCGTGCGTGCGTGCGTGCGTGCGTGCGTGTGTGTGTGCGTGCGCTTTGCTTTGCTTTACTTTACTTTAAAGGGGCACTGCAAAAGGACGAAGAAAACCAAATACTGCTTTGAAGGGTGTGCCTATCATGTGTCAAACACGAGCGTTTGGTGACGGCGTTGCTCTAGAGCATCGGATAATGACGACATAGAATTCGAGAGGTAGGAGTCGCTGAGTAGGTGCACGTGACCCCTTCTGATCCTTTCGAGCGCGTGATTCTAACTCGAATTTTTGCTTGGGAACACCCGTAAATCGGTGGGGCGTTCACATCTTCATAACTGTACGTTAATTCCAATCATTAGGAAGAGTGCACATCGTTGCTGCACGCTCTTGTAGTTTCGGTTCTCCGTTGGTTCAGACCAGTGACGTCATCAACAATAGAAAATGTTATAAAAATTTTGAACTTCTTTCATGTATTATGTTATGATAGGACCAATTAGAGAGCATCAAAAGCGCACCATCATGATGTTAGTCCTGTTTATGTACGCGTTCTAGCATCGCTAAACGAATCATAAACAGAGAAGTGCCAGGATAAGGAGCTTATCCCGGCACATCCAGCCCCAAGATGCAGCAACAGAAGGAGTCGCCCCGCCGTCAAGATAGCAGTGGGAGAGAGGGAAATGGGAAAGGTGGCGATGATAAATTTCACCCTGGTTGAAAAATATTTTGCAGGTCGGCCTTTAAATGCCCACGTACACTTCGCGCTTTCCACTTTTGCCCGCCTCCTCCTTTCCTATAGCCTCTCCACTTTTCACATTACTCCCAACTTGGCCCCTCTCGCAGCTTAGCAGAGGGGAGCGCTAAGACGATTTTCTTCCCCGCAGGAAGCCGAGGTTGTACGTCGGCCTTTAAGCTGAAACGAAGTATAGACAATTTTTGTTTCCTGCTCGTTTTTTTTTTTTTGTTTTTTTTTTTTTTCAGACGTTTTTGTTTAGTGACGCCGAACAAAGCGGCTGCCTTTTCGCAATCACAATTGCCAAACTAAACGCCAATATTTTGTTTCTTTTTTTTATTAGCGCGCTAAATTTTGCAATAAGCTTTCACCGCGGAGAGCTGGTCCCGTAAAGATATCGATAGCATTATCGATAACACCAGTTGTAAAAGCGGAATTAAACACGGAGAAGACTATCAATAGAAACGCGTTATCGCCAAACAAAACACTCGATAACTATTTCTTCATATCCGGGGAGAACGGACGTCCATGGTAAACATTGAGACGGCGCCTCTGTCCGTGCAAGTGGTTCGTCCTAAGGCTAATGTCCGATTCCTTAGGTTCGCGCTTTTTGCCACCACCACCACCACAGTGATTTTCGCTAAGAACACTGGCGAAACGCGGCCCCAATCGCTCCTACGAAAACTATGTATTGCACAAAAAAAAAAATAAAAGATTGATGCAGTACGTTTGTGCCAAAGGGCCCATTCAGGAAAATTATTAGCGTTCAGTATAATTAAATGAATAATTTCTTTTCAGTAATTATAAATTTAATAATTAAATGTTCAGGCATGGTTTTAGTTAGAAACTTGCTGGGCATCATCGAAACCTACTAGATTCACCCACATTACAATGATATAAGGCACGCGTAGCATTTTGCGGCGTTGCAAAAACTAGGATTCGGTTTCTTATCGAGCGTATCTCCGTGCCAGCAATTCCGCTCACTGATCTCCGATAGGGGGCTGGATGGTGCATTGAGCAAACAGGTAGGAAGCCACCGGAAGTAAGTGGCTTGTCCTGAAAGTGAGCGCTTGACGGGCTTGTCAACTCTTCCGAGTGCTCGTTCGAACAGCGTTCCGGCCCCTGGGCGCTAGATTTTTGTTTTCATTTTCATATCAAGAGAGACTGCTTGTTGCGCGGTAGCAGCGCAGGCAGACCCAAGAAATCTCCTGGGAAGCCATACGATGTGAACATTTTGAGATTGTAGTTGATCAAGTGTGCAAATGTCCTACATTCGAACGCCTTATTCTCGAGTTTAATGTAAAAACGAGATTATTAAAATCCAGTCACATGCACAAGCAAGCGAAACATCTACTAAAAAAGGCACTGACGCCCCAAAGGTCTTTTTTTTTTGTCTAAAACGATGCAAGTTGTAATCATAGACACGCAAAAAAAAAAATATAATACCACAACGCAAAAAAAAAAAAGAACGATATATTCTCAACGGGCGCGCGCGCCTTTCTATTTTTTGCTGTTTTTCTCTCCCTCTTCTCGCCTCCTCGCTTCTTTTTATTTGTGACGTAATCGATTATGAAATTTAGAAGCTTCGTAAACTACATCCCTATAATATTTAATAACGGCATTCGTAAGGCACGTTTCTTAACGGAATAGTGAACGCACTACGGCCCTTTTTTTTTTTTTTTTTGAAATACCAAAAATCGGAGTCCGGAGTGATGTCGCCTCCTGGCTTTTTATCCTCCGTCGGAAAACATGGCAGCGCCGCGGCGCTCGGCACATGTAGCACTGAGGATGATCGGTGAGTCGGGGAATCGGACGAAGTTCTCTTTTTTAGGTGCCCGACGACCTCTCAGACTTCGAAAGGGAAATCGTCAAACAGTCAAAACAACTGCGTTTGGTGTCTGTGTACCGTAGTTTCGGTTGTGACTCCGCCGGGGCAGCGTTTCACGCAAAACCGACGCCACGTGCGGTCCCTCACGTCGCTCACAAAAGTTCACTGTGCGTTCTCTTCGACCCCGCACCGTTTCAAAGAATTTGAGATCGCTGAAGGGGTCCTAAAAGAACTTCAAATTCGAGAGTGAAGCGTCGTCTGCTCACAGCGATAGGCAACACGTACGGAAAAGAGCGGTTAATCGCGGGACGCGGACGAATACGACACTTCGGGTCGGGTCGGTTCGGAGGCGTGACAGAAACTCGAGTTGCAGGACGACTCAATCTTTGACGTCACTGCACTGGCGCGGATCGCGCGGGAACTTCAATATCGGCTTTTGGAAAAGCTTTTTTACTTTACAAATACTGAGTTCTCAAGTTTCGAATTTTGAAAGTAATGTCCAGGCATCGCTTTCAGTCGTTTCAGATAATAAAAAAAAAATGATTTCGATCTGTCAGTGCCCCTTGAATGCACTAGGGCCCAGCAGATGCCCGACTTCCAGGACAAACATCGAATTTTCAGTGGCTTCACTTGCGCCAGACTCGAAGAGAAGTACTTTACGCGCCGCGAGCGTTCGGTTCGCCGTATTAGTTCCACACCGCAGTTGTAGTTGGAAACAACAGTAAGTAGAAATAACCGTCAGTACCCGGCAATGGCGACCCTTGCAAGCGATGTACAGTAGAGATCAGCAAACGCACGTGCGCCGCCACGCGTCGCACGTAGAAGAGGCTAGATAGGAAAGCCTCCGGACTGACACGTAAGGTTTGCCTTTTTGACGTAGGTGCCAGTGTGAAAAAGACGCACCTTCACGTGCGATGCGTGGCGGCGCACGCACGTTGCGCGTTTTTGCCGAAGGAGGCGGAGTTGCTTACGCGGAGATTAATTAATTATTGGATTTAGTGAATTGTTTGAACTAATCTCCATCAAATCAGAATTTAATCGGAGATTAGCTGGATTTAGAAGCTTTGGCCAGGTGGCGCAAGCCGCCACCCGATTAAAAGGGTTCAGCCGAATCCATCCATCCATTCATCCAAAGGCTCTCCGATAAGAAACCGAAACCATAAAAGCGTTCAAATAGAGCACTTCTTCGGAAAGCCGTAAAATGCTGCGCGTGCCTTATATCATAGTAGTATGGGTGGATTTATTTATTACTTTTGGATGATTCGAATCGAATTTCTAATTGAAACCGTACCTTTAAAGGTTGATCATTAAGAATTTAATTAATAAAAAGTAATTCATTATTTAATTATACTGAACGCAAGTAATTTTCCTTAATGGCCTTTTTGGCACAGACCACTACGGCGCCAACCGTTTTTCTGCGCGCCAAATCCAAAAGCGCAAATCGCAAAAGCGATTTGGCCCGCGTTTCCAAAAACACCCTGTATAAAAATTAAAAACAAAAAAGCGTTAGGCTCAAGAATAAAGAAAACTCGTTACACACAGGCCAAGACAACGTAAACGTTATACATAGCCCATAGAAGGCGATGCATAAGCAAACAAAACATATACAGGGTGTCCCCGAAAAAAATTTACAGGTTTTTTTTCACCACAAAAATAAACTATATGCATTGCCGAACGCTCATTAGGGAGTTTTCGTAGATCGTTTTGACCTTTCCGCAACGCTATCCGCTACTCGCTACGAGACCCGCTAACAGAGGCATAGTGGAGACTCAAAAAAGTGCTTTCGTAGACCGTTCTCTGCGGGCTACGGTACTGCGTAGAGCCATATATGGCTCTGCATGGTATACTACGAGTGCCTCTTTTCGAACACAACACATGGTTAATTTACGAATATGAATGTTAATCATTTTTCTGGATATATTCTTCGTAGCACATCTTACCATCTTACCAATACACACGCACAAAAATACGTTGCGATTTTTATCATTAATAGTACTGCAGTCAGCTTAAAAATGCTCGCTTGGCGTCAACCACATCAACGCTTCCCCGATTAGAAAGAAACAAGTATCTCGCATTCGCCCGTAGGCCAACCCCTCCCGAAAGCTCGCCAGGAACATATATTAAAAAATGAAAGCCGTTTACAACTCCCTGTAACGCCGAATTAGAGCGCAGCTCTTGAGGAGGAGGAGGGAAGGGAACTGGAAGGGTGGGTCAAGTGACCTCGGGGGGGGGGGGGGGGGGGGTCACGTGACTCGGGGGGCCACATGACCTGGGGGGTCACGTGACGATGACGATCCGATGACGTCATCAGCGACGTCACTGATAACGTCATCAGCGATGACGACGATGCGGATGCCGATGACGTCATCAGTAACGTCACTGATGACGTCATCAGTGATGATGACGATGCGAATGTCGATGACGTCACTGATGACGTCATCAGTGATGATGAACATGACGATGCCGATAACGTCATCAGTGACGTCACTGATGACGTCATCAGTGACGATGACGATGACGTCCCTGATGACGTCATCAGTGACGTCACGCGTCCCATAATGCACCGCGCGGTTACGCCGACGCCGCTCAAGCCGGAAACGGGCGCCTAAGAGCTGCGCTCTAAAAGAAGTAGTGGATCATTTGAAATCGTGGAGAATATAATTGCAATTTGGCGGTTTGATATGATGATTAAAAACGACTTGCAATTCCTGTGAAGCCGAAGGGTGGACGGACACTCACGAGACACTGACCGATAATGCATCTCGGTAGGGACGATTGGGCGATTATCCAAAGCACTTTCGGGATTCACGGTTGGACGAACAGATCTAGAGCGGCTTCAAGACGCTCGGATGCGAATGCGGGCTCTATATGAGGTCAGTCCACACGATCGGCATCCCGCCGCTGCAGCTGACCGAGACGTCGAGGTGCTTGGGAAATTCCAGAGGGCGCCTCCGTCGCAAACCGGAAGTTAGAGGTGGGGTAAGGAGAGTTTTTCGGAGGAGGAGGGAAGAGAATGCGCCACCAAAGTCAAAGATGCGTACTGACGGAGTTACTAATACGAAGTTTATTATGACGTTTCGAGCGGGGACCGCTCTTCATGTTTTCCCAGATACAGGGACTTTAGACTTTTGGCGACCAGCCGGATCAAGCGTTGTTTAAGTCTGCCGAGTGAGCGCGGTACTATGGCGGTACATTACGTGCCCGATCGCTGTTATTTGTCGAATAAGTTTCTTGAAACCTTGTGGAAACGATCGCTTCTACACCTGAGGACCCATATAAAAGTTTACGAAAACGCAGCGCCGTATGAAAGCGACACAACTCTTGTCGGGACCGCAGAGAGCTTATAGAGTTTGGAGATGGTTCAACTCAAACCAATTCAGTTCATGTGGAATCCTCTCCGAGATTTAGGCTCTCTATGCTTTCGAAACGAGCTATACGGCTCTCTTGCAGCGCTACGGTTTTCGTGCATTTTTGTTCTCGTCCTCGGAGGTAGTATCACGGTTTTACAGGATATTCCCAGAAATTTCTTCAGAAAATAACGGTCACCGAGCACAAGACGAGCCGTTCAGCGCTCACCAAGCAGGCTTTCACAACGCTTTACCCAGCCGACTTTATTGTGTCCTAGGGAACTTCCGTTCGCCATGTGGTGGCGAAGCGGCTGAGCGCGATTCAGCAAAGGTCGGAGGACTACATTTAGGGGGCATTGAATACCACTATCGGCACGGAGTCGGCCCGACGGCGGGGAATGCTTCACGACCATGGTCGGGCCGGGGTCGGGAGCCGCAGTCGGCCCGACCCCGGCGTCGCGTCGGGGTCGGGCCGACTGCAGTCTGAGTTGTGACATTAAGCAATGCAAAACGTCACGCTTGCATTGCTTAATGTCACAACTCAGACTGCGTTTTTTGGTCTAAACATATGTTTCGGCAGTGTCATTCGCTGAGCTGCCTCCGTAAGTTGCGGTGATTGGCTCCCCGAGTGTTGTGCGGGAAAGCAGACGCACGGGCTTTTTTTAGAGTGCAGGTTACGTGACACCAATTTCCCCGCCAAAAATAACGGGAAAACTGAATTGGTCACTTTACGTCCGGTCACGTGAAATCAAGTTCCCCACAAAAGTTCGCGGGAAAACTGATTTAGCGTATAGGTCACGTGACATCAATTCTGCCGCTAAATTTAGCGGGAAATGCACGGACTGAAGGACGAACAAAATTTTGGGATTGGGGGCTACAACGTTAAAAAGCATTTCATGCTTTGAAACTGGTACCTTTTGTGTGCCGTATGAACGTGGAGTAATTATGCAGAGCACTGGCGAAACGTGTTAACTCTCAGTTAACACGTTTCGCCAGGGGTTTACCGGGGAGGTCCCTAGAGTAAAACAGGTGAAAGAGAGCGTTGTGAAAAGGACTGAGAATTGGTAAAAAGACTATTGAATCCTAAAGGAGTGCACTTACTCCCCTTCGGTGTAAAACAAAATTTACCCGGTGAAACAGTTAGTGCAGGTTCGCTTGTATAAACTGTTAACCCAAAGCTACGACACTTGAAGATTTGTGAAGCGACCAGGAGTATAGTAGGCCAAAGGACTCTTCTCAATCCTCAAGGAATGTACTTACACCCATTCGTGTTAAAAAAAGAAAAACGATGAAACAGTAATATTACACGTTCCTTTGTATTATAAATTGCTGACCTGTGACACTTCAAGATTTGTGATGTTTATGTCCACGTGCTAAATAATTGAAAGCATCATTTGTAATTGGCAAAAAAAAAAGTAAATAATCTACCCAGGCAAACATTTCCACATTTTTCGGAACAAATTATCCGTCTTACAGCTGAGCCATTTCTAGGCTGCATACATTTACACTCTTTCTTGCGTGTGTGCACGTGGCACGGGAAACAATTAATTAGATAAAAAGAGCCGATAACCAGTAAAACAAATACATCTTCATCGGTATAAATAGTTTTGCTATAGATAAGGCATTTCCTTTGCACTACATTTCAAGAAAACATTTGCAGACTGTAATGGCGGCCTCGCTTCGAGGCGTAACCTTGAAAAGAAAGAATAACTTGATTCATATCGGGAAAAACGCAAAAAACATCTACCCAGTAGGGCTGGGCGTCAATTAAAAATGTAACCTGATTAGTCGCCACTCTTTAATCGATCTAGTATATTAATAATAGCTTTATTTCCAACAATGAGGTAAAGTGTTGGTGGGGGCTTGGGAAAAAAGCTGTTAAAACAGCTTGACTGGTCCCGAGCCCCCAGAAGTCAGCAGCGGGAAAAAAAAAAAAAGTTAACAGAAAAATCATATGATACATCAACAAGATGTTCAAAACAGAAAAGTCACAGTAGCAATAGTATAGATATAACAAAAAATGAACATATAAACATGCCACTCACATTTGATCAGTTTGGCTAAGAATTATTATGTTCCTAAGGTTATCTGCAGATATATTTTCAAGATCTTCGTGTTGCGCACAAAAATAGTTGAGGGTGGTTGGGAGAGTAAACGCCGCGGTTTGAAGGCCGTAATTAGTTCTCAAAAATGGGACTACCCAAGGTTCTGTGACTCTCATTGGATATGCATATACTTTTCTTTTTAAGTCAGCTAAGCTCACAAGATGTCGTACATTCATACTCATTCCAGTCTTATATTTAACACATAGGCGATATCGATACAAGTTAAAAAAAAATTTACTACACCTAGCTGGCTAAATAATTTCTCCGCTGGAAATTGCGGTGAAACATTCCAAATGCTTCGTAGTATATTTTTTTTTCTGTAATAAAAAGATCTTTTGTAGATTTGTATGGGTGGTGGTCCCCCAAATTAAATGGCCGTAATTAATTTGTGAGTAAAATAGCGAGTTATATACGTATTAGCAAATTTATTCTAAAAGGCAAAATATGTTTGTGACGATACGCCAGGCCAACAATGCTAGACAGTTTTGATGTAGCATAATTTACATGAGCATCCCCTGACATGTTCTCTGAAAAAAAAAAGAGGCACCCAAAGTTTTAAATGCTGGTACCACTTCTATTTGAGAAGAATGGAACATTATATCCTCGTCTATGTTAACAATTTTACCCTTCGGACGAAACAAAACAGCCTTTGCCTTATTCACGTTTATTTTTAACCCATTATACCTACTCCCATGTATTTAACTTTTCTAGCGTGACGTTTGCGTTCTCAATGAGTTCTGCGGAGCTATCTCCATTAAACAGCATGCTCGTGTCGTCTGCGTAGATGATACATTTTGTTGAATTGCTTATATTTACGATATCATTTATATACAAATTAAATAAAAAAGGACCCAAAATGCTTCCTTGAGGAACCCCTGATTTAATTGGCTTTACAACGGACAATTGACCGGTGATGTCGACATACTGCTGACGAAAAGACAAGTATGATTGAATAAGAAGCGAAACCTCACCCCGATAACCATATATTTCGAGTTTTTTTAATTAGAAGGTTGTGGTCGAGAAAATCAAAAGCTTTCGTGAAGTCAATGAATAAGCCGAGAATTAGTTTCTTATTTTCAAACCCTTTAAGAATGTATTCTTTTTGAGTGAGAAGAGCGAGTTCAGTAGATCGTTGCTTGCGGAAACCGAACTGAGATGGGGTGATTAAGTTATGACTATCTGCAAATAATGACATTCGAAGAAGCAGCATTTTTTTCTATACCTTTAGAGAACACTGGCAAAATTGAAATCGGTCTATAATTACCAAGATAGATTTTATCGCCCTTTTTATATATGACCGATACTCTTGCGAGCTGCATTCGTTTTGGGAATATATGCCGTTTTGAAAGCAAAGATTGAAGATATGCGTCAGACATGCGGAGATAAGATCAATGACGTGTTTGACGGGCTTTATCTGCATACCGTCGGGGTCACAGCTTTTACTGTTATTTAACGATCGAAATGTAGATATTACCTCTGTGTCAGTAACCGGGGTAAGAAAGAACGACGAACAATTTCTAAACTGTATATACTTGCAGGCATCATCATCGGGGATTTCATTGCTTAAGTTGACACAATATTCATTGAACTTGTTCGCCAGTTCCTTTCCGGCTAGCTGCTGACCATTGTACGTTATACTTTCCAAGTCCTTTGGACCGTCCATACATTTCAACACGGAATTAAGCTTTTTCCATATCATATCGGTTCTATTTCCACATGCTAGAAAGAAGTCACAAAAATATTTCGATCTAGCATTACGGAGTTCTTTGTTTAATTGGTTTCGATAACGTTTAAAGGCACTACAAGTTTATCGATATCTTTCGCTTTTATGAATTTTTGATAAAGCTCGTTTTTTTTGCGTATTTTCGCTAGTAATTCTTTCGTAATCCATGGTTTACGTGCTTTTCTGGACAAATTTATTGTTTTATAAGGAAAACAACTGACGTAGAGCTTTTGAAATATGCTCAAGAACATAATATAAGCTTTTCTGCGTCTGTCTCGAGAAGAACTTCGCTCCAATCAAAATTAGATAGTTTTTGTCTAAAATCGTTTAGACTGTCCGGCGTAATATTCTGATACGCTGGCAACCGTGACTGTTTAATTGGTTTTGTAATATTAGTTTTTTTTTTTTTTAATACGCAAGAAAATGCCTAAATGATCACTGATGTCAGTAACTACCACGCCGGATCTAGTTTGCGACTCGTCAAAATTCGTAATAAATAAATCAAGTAAAGTCGATGACTCGGTAGATGATCCTTGTAGCCAAAGAGATTACGTTCATGCATCCGCATGCTTTAATTCAATCGTTCATCTCTCTTTAACATGACGATTCGAGTAACATATTTATGTTAAAATCACCTCCCAAGCTATTACGTCGTATTTATTATCATTGGCAAAATCAAGAAAAGACTATAAGTAAGTAAAGAAAGATGGAAGGTTTCCGCCCGGTGGCCGATAACAAACAGCGATAATGTTCTGACCTATCAATAAAGAAAAGAATTCGTAATCTTTGTGAACGCAGCTATAATCATTAAGAATTTTACCCGAAATGGTCCACGCATATTTTTTTTTTTTTTGGTCAAAATTATTATTATTTTTTATTTGGCCTTCGTTATACGTGATAAACGGCGCAATACAATTTCGATTATAAATCAACCTCAATCGATGTGTAGTTGAGAATAGTTCAAAGACATTAACGCTCACAAGTTATTACTTGAGCTGCATGAGGCAAAGAGGTTCATTGATATTCTTCGGCAAGAGTGACCTCCTCTGGTTGGTCACAACAGTCTCTGCTTTAAAGGGCAGCTCCGCCGTCAATTTGAGCGTTTTTATCGAAACATATATTCGGAAAGGGTACTAAAAATTTAGCCTATAGCAGCGGTTAAATCATTAAAAAAATGTTTGCATAATTTATAATCGTTAAAATACGCTGAAACCGATACCGAAACTAACTTGCCACTCGACTGGTCCGCCATTTTGACGTGACGTCACATATGGTGTAAACACTCGCACGTGTGCAGTTTGAGCCTGGCCAGCCTGGCAGCAGGTCACTGTTTTGTGTTCGTGCCGCGGATAAAAATGGACTCATCAGGCTCGTCTGAATCGAGCAACGATGAGGATATGCTGCTAGATTTTGAGGACGATGACGATAACCCGTTCTCATACGATCCGCCGGCATCGCCTCCGAGGAAACCGACAGGCGCACTGGTGCATTGATAGTAATTTCGCGGGAGCTCCTAAGTTACACCTCTCACTATTACCGTAATTGCAAATGGAAAGATTTCTTGGTTGCAGCATCGAGGCGCGCGCGCGTGATACGAGTCCAGGTGAGCTTGCTCGATGAAGGCATAGGTGTGTTTTAGTAGATTCGGTTTTCAGAGAACGCTATTTGTATCGGTAGTTCGCACAACTTGAAAGCATGCTCTGAGACACGCGGCCAGGGCTATCGCGGTACTCCTAAAAACACGACCTAATTCCCTTGGATCACGCCTCGCGGCTGCACGGGCCGTGCAGCGAGACCCATTCGAGGCCTCCAGGCGCTTCATCGTGTTTTAGGGAACAATCTTTGTAGCGGGAGCTCGCTCTGCCACTTTGAAGCATACTCTGAAAATCGTGCATGGTCAGGAGCACTATCATCTGAAAACGGTTTGTCTCACGCTCGCTCACTTCGGGGTTCACGCTAAGGACTCCCGAAAATGTAGTTCGGAACATTCTTGATTGTTATTTCAGAGCGACATAAAGCACCCTTACCTGCATTCTTCTCCTCTTTGCAAACGCTCGTCGCTCGATTGGCGGCTGTCAGGGTTGTGTGTACGCGAACACGGTAGGCACGGCACATTTTAGTAGCTTCTTTCTGTGCCCGTCCCGCCCAACCCGAAAGATTCCCTTAGTCGCACGCTATCGTCATAGCAATCCGGTGAGAAGTGGTCGTAACAGATTCGGCTGTTTTTACTTGGGAGCCAGCGTTCACGTCGGACTGCCAGGACCCACTTCTCTCGTGTAGACTTGTCGGTCGGAAAACTGTGAAATGTCACATTGCTGCGTTTCTTTGTGGTGTTATTACACCCTACGGCACAACACCAATTTCCTCCAGTCGCCATTACGCGCTCTTACATAACTGTATAAACCGATAACATAAGCAAAAAGCAGACAGTCGCTAGCAGCCTAGCACCAACAAGTTCAACCTACAAAGCAAGCACCCTGACCAACATGTGACGTCACGGCAACGTCAGCGCCATCATGGCAGCCTCCGTGTGCCGCTCTTGCTCAGTGTTGCCAGTAGGGCGGCAGCAAGTGATTTGGGTGTGTACATGTAAATTTCAAAATTCATTTTCTTCTAAGAAAATTAATATTTTTCCGAGCTATTTTGTACACATGCTCAGGAAGGGCATCCAAATACATGGTGAAAATTTTATAGAAATCGGTGACCATCAAAATTACGGCGGAGATGCCCTTTAAACGGACACTCGCACGGCTTTGAGGTGGCCGCGACCCGTGTAACCTCCTGCAGCCTTGTTTGGAGTTACAAATCTCGCCCCTACAGCTCACTTTAGGTGAAAATTTCACCTATGTGCCCTTCCTTTCAGGTGTACTCGTCCACGTCCGCGTGTTGAAAGGGCGCGATTTTTACTTTCCTTTGGTTCGTCAAACTTTTACCGATTAACCGGTTAAAGAAATTAATCACGATCAGAGTCGGTATAGGTTAACCGATCAATTGCCCAGCCCTACTACCCAGTGAAATATTTTGTATTGCCATCATTTCGTAGTACAAAGCAGTGATTTATTCAACGCCCCCCCCCCCCCTTTTCTTCCTTACACATAGTACACAAACCTATGGTAACCCCCCCCCCCCCCTTTTTTTTTTCTGCCCTCTCTCTAGATTGACGTACGTATACAAACTCCTCGGGATGACAACGACATACGAGTAACGGAGAAACTGAATTTGTCTGCTAAATCTAGCGGATAAACTGAATTTCCCCGCTAAATTTAGCGGGGAATCGAATTGGTATTGAGGTCACGTGACGTCAGTTTTCTCGCTAAATTTTGCGCGGTTACGCCCACGCCGCGAAACACGGAGACGGGAGCCCAAGAGCTGCGCTCTAATGATATTCAACACGGCCGCCGTTAGGCCACAGCCGTATGCGCAGGAAACCAGAACTCGAAATAATAGCGAGATGTGAACCTATACTTCGTTCCACTTTCCGATGTACATCAGCCATGCAGCGGGCTACAGCAGCCAGCGGATGCTACAAGCCATCCCAGCCGATCCAGCGCTGCAAACTTATCACGTGACCAAGCTTCAAGACGTTGCTGCTCCCCTCCCTAAGGTCACGTGACACTAGATTAGTATTCGATGGCTCGTATGTAGTGCCGTCATCGGTCCATGGTAAGGTGGAACGGAATATAATTCAGTGTATGCGACACCTCCGGCAAGCACTATAGCTAATACCATTAATTTCGCTCTGTCGCTTCCCAAGTTTTTCAAGGTCCCTACCTACTCTCGCTACGAACAGATGCCTCTAGCGTGAAGACGAAGTGGCGGCGGCTTTTAAAGAGTATAATCATATTTACGCGCAATTTTCTCCGTGAAACTGTGGTACATACAACACGCCTCAAACAAACAAACAAACAAACAAAAAGAAAGGAGAAAAAGTTTGGCGCCAAAAAAATTACGCTCTTCGTGGATTATAGCAATTTGGGCGGGAAAATCCCGTAATGTATTAAGCGGAACAAAAACTCGCTCGCGCTTTTTACTTGATCTTTCTTTGTTTCTAACATATCTGGTTGAAGAACCTCTAATCTCCGGGAGATTCCAGGGGCTCATGAGATCGAAACCACAGCCACTCGTTCAAAGTGTTAATATTTGTCTATCCTTTTTTGTGTTTTTCTTTTTGTCGTATAGACTTGAAAGGCCGCGCTCTGTATGTGCTTGGGGCTTCACTCGACCCCTGATTCTGTTGATAGGAAAGTAGATAACGAAGAAAGAGAGATGAGAGAGAGAGAGAGAGAGAGAGAGAAAAAAAACACGATAACGCAAATCTGGAGAGCCCATGCACAACATCTAGAAATACTTCAGAACCGGCAAGGTGCACTCAACAAGAGTGCTCATGTCGCCGTACGTAATCGATGATTCGATAGCGTATATCTCCCGACAAATACGCGTTTACAACCAACGCAGTTTTCGCTTTTTAAACATGTGAAACGTAAAATGAATTCAAGTGGCAGTTTGATCAAACATGTAACTGCAGCGCACAACCCTCGTTTTATCATCTTTCGTGTGCTGGGTGTTATTTCTAGAATTATGCGCGAGTTCAACCTGCACATTAACGATTATACTTTTCGTTGACTCGGTCCGAGCTGAAGTTTTCCTGTTATCTGTAACTGTATTGGGCATACAAGTCAAGCAATAGAAAGTGTTCAAAAGCGTTCCTTTCGAATTTTTAATGATCGTTAAACTGGTCGTACAGTTTACTATGAATATAGGAGACTTTCGGAACGATGCAATTGCCCTACTTTAAGTTCAAGGGTACGTGAGCGATATTCACTATTTTTGTACAAATGCCTTCATGGATTAATCCACTGCTCTGATCTCACGTCATTTCCTGTTCACGTGCAAGGCGCGTTTGGCGAGTTTCTACTAATGTCGATCGTCTCAATTAGCCCCATGAGCCGCACACAACTCTTGTATATAACACCGTCTGTACAAAATGATGATGTTGTCTGATGGCTATACAGCCGGAACTTAGTCGGCCTCAAAGGTCGTCCGGTGTCTCAGCTGTAGATGAGAAATTTAGCCAGTGCCGCCTGCTAGCCTGGGGTCGTTAACGTGCACCACGCAGTAGCGATACACGACCGCACTCCGGTACGATGCTCATCCAGATCGAAACGGGCAGGAGTCGGGATTGAACCCGGGATCCCCGAGTTCTGCGGCGCGAGCTTTCGCTCCACGTGCTCCGAGCTGGTGTGCACTAGCCCACGTTTTTAACGCTAATTTCTTAAGCACCTAAGTTTTTTTCTAACTAATTTGAATCTCACTGTTTGTGCATCATTACCAAGGCGCCAGCTCTTCATGGGCACAGAAAATAAACAAATGAATGAATGAACTAATCATTGCCATATTTTCGGTTTTGGGAACGGGGAAATGGTGATGATGATGCCAATGCAAAGCCAAAATTTGTTTTGGGAACAATAATTATGCGAGACGGCCTTTAAGATACCGTTCAAAATTTCCGTTTCTGAACGAGTTATAAAAATAAGGGGACTGCGTTTCTGTGGTAATTCACTAAAAACTACACCGAATTGCAATAGCATTTCGTTTTCTTGAAGGCTTGCCTCTCTTCGTTTTCAATTCGAGGAAGTTTGTATTGAAACAACAACTAAAAAAAAAAGCGGAGTGACCCTCACATGGATACCGTCTTCACTCTGCATTTGATCGGCGGGCATAAGATGGAGGAAAAGGCTGGTTCACACCTATATTCTTGAACTGTAAACGGAAGGTGTTGCAGTATTTGCGAAGCCAAATCAACGCGCTACGAACACAGATCCGAAGTATTCCAGCTTTATCCGATAGATGCCGCTAAAGTAAATAAATAAATTCGAATGCGACACGATCTGAACAGACAGCACCGCATGGTCCCATGGCGACCTCAGCAACGAAGTATCAATAAAGTGGCACAAGTATAGCGTCTGCAGAAGCCGGCAGCAAAGCACCTGGTGCAGCAGAAAATGGTTCAGGCTGGCATGCATGGTGACAACGAAAAGCATTCGTTCAAGCGGAAGAGATGCAACAGAACGTTCTGGAGGTAGCTCGGAGCTCACAATGGAAACAACCACCATCTAGACATCCTGGAAGACACAGGACTGCTCACGGAGAAGCGGGGGCCCCACCGCAAATCATCTGGTAGAGGTGTTTTCGCAACACCCCTTGCAAGACGTGGGACATGAGATGACATTAATAGCGTGACTATTGGTAGAGTGGCAGTCAGTGCTTAAAGTCTCCCGTAAGTTGAGGGGGGTCCCTACAAGGAGGGGGGGGGGGGGGGGGGTGCTCTGACGAGATGTACTAGATGCGCATAACATAAACCTCACTGCTGGCTCTACCCATGCTGTACCTGCAACCCCCAAATTGCTAATCCCCAAATGTCACATTTCTGAAAACAAGCTATTTTATTGCATGATATGATTTTGCTTTCACTAGTGCTGCGGCTGTGAAGGAGCGTCTCAGACCATCCTTTAAATTCAGTGGGGGGTCCGAGACCCCCTGAGACCCCCCAGACTTTAAGCCCTGGTGGCAGTTATACGTGCACTGGTGAATATTAGGAGCAACACCGTCCAGGAATTGGACGAGATTCCGGCAAGTGTGCTCAAGGCACTGTGGATAGATTCCCCGGGATCAACTCGCAGAATACTTCAATAATATTGCATCTGGGAGAGAAGAGGCTACCTCGGGACTGGAGGAGCGGCAGGGTTGTTCTAATCCAAAAAAAAAAAAAAAATAAGAATAATGTAACGGTCAGTACCTTCGACACTATAGGCCCGTGAAAAGCACGGCGTATGGGACTTTTGCCCATATTATGAAAGAGTACATGACCACATGAGCGGAGGACCAGGGTATCTTGACAGAACTCCAAGGAGGCTTTCGACAAGGACGCCGGTTGGAGGATCATCTTTTTAGCCAATGAGGTGGCCCGAAAAGAGGAAAGGAGTCGAATATGTTGTTTTCTGGATATTGCGAAGGCCTAGACAGTGTTCCTCGTACACAGCTCGTTTGCGAACTAGAACAGCTTAACATGCACCCGGAGTGGATAGATCTAATCCGCCGTTATATCAGGGCAACACTGTCAGGGGCGGATCCAAAGGGGGGGGGGGGGGGGGGGCGCCTTCCCTTCCCCCCCAAACAAAGTCGACCACCCCCCTCCCCCCTTCTCAGAGGACAATTTGACATGGGTGGACCCCCCGGTACACAGAAAGAATGGCAGAATAGTATCCTTACAAACATTCCCGCCCCCCCCCCCCCCCAAAAAAAAAAAAAAAAGAAAAAAAAACGGAGTTCTGGATCCGCTCCTGAACACTGTTAGCACCCAGCTCGGTGAACCAACTCTGAGGAGGTGCTGGTGACAGGCGACTACGCCAGGGATGCCCATCATCTCACCTCTTTTATATGCTCTATGTAACCACCCTAGTGAAGTATCTCATTCGTTCAATCGGGGTTATGCTTTTCACTAGCCCACAGCAAGGGGTTAGCGTCAGCTGGGTACTGCCGGGATTGGCTTACGCGGACGATATGGTACTCACCGCGTTATCAGTATGCGAAATGCAAGAACTTCTGAACATATATACACCGGGAAGGCTAGGCGGCTTGGCCTGAAATTCAATACCAGCAAGCAGGGTTGTAAAAGTTACTTCAAAAATGTACCTAAGATACAGTTACAGTTACTCATACGAAAAGGTACTTAGGTACGTACCTAGGTACTAGCTTAAAAATGTATCTAGGCACAGGTACAGTTACTTTAAAGATACTTTCTTTATCTATTTCCCCCAAATTCGTCAGAATATATTGTAAGTAAAGCTCTTTATACTAAGGAGGCACACAAAAACGAGTTCGATAAATATGCTTTATTGGTGTCAATGTGAGAAATAAGGAAAACCGCATTGACATGAGCATTCTAGGACACGTTATCTTTTTCGGTTTCGGTTTGAGATGAAGGAAGCAGGTCGCTACTTTCCCCAAACAGAGTTCCGAAGCGATTCGGTAAATTGGTGTCGCTAGAACGACATCGCTACTCCACCGTTCGCTCAAACGAACACAGCCATTCGCTAAAGTGTCGTTCGATGAAACATTATGGGCGGGGCTTCGTTCGCTAAAACGTCGTTCGATCAAGTTAAATAGGGTACTGTCATGAATATAAATATATATTCAATATAAATATTGAATAGGGTACTGTCATGGTTCACGAGCAATCAACTTACAATCAACCTAAAGAAATCTAAGTATACAGTGTTTCATTCCAAGAAACAGTCGATTAATTACGACGAGATAGTTATACAATTAGATAATACGGAATTACAACATGTTACTTGTTATAAATATTTAGGTGTTCTGTTTGACTCTGATATGCACTGGAAAAGCCAAATTAAGCACATGTGTTTGAAAATTGCATATGGTGGTTATACATTATTAAAGGGGCCATGAAACGAATTTTGGGCTGGGATGAATCATTTTCAATTGGGACTTTACTAATCGCATATCGTTTAGTTGGCCAAAAGAAAAAGGGTAGAAAGTCAAAAGCCAGCTTTTTGGGTACGAACATTTGAAAATATAGCGGACTATTTTGTACCTTCTTTCCTTCGAAAGCTCTCCGCCTTTTCCCTATGATACATCCGCGGTTCCCAAGGCACGTCAGCGGTGCCAACCTGACGTCAGCCGAGCCCAGCTCACGCATTGGACACGAGAACTGCGTCACTCGGACGTATGCGCTCGTCAACAATCAATCCCTCGACGAATATTTGGATTTGCGTTCGTGGCCAATGAGTGCTCTGACTGAAAATATCCTCACTGGGGAATGACAAGTTCTATGGTGTGCATAAAAAGCACGGTGGAAGCTAGGAGTCATCGCACCGGTGCCGAAGAATGTCACGACGACGTGATGTCACAATTTGCATTTGAGTTGAGGATTAAAGCTAAGGAGGAAGAAGTGGGAAAATCGTTTCATGACCCCTTTGAAGACACGCGAATGTTTTGATTTATTTATTTTGCGCATACTCTATTTTGCATTCGTCCACAGTCAGCTGGTTTATTGTATTGAATCCTGGGGTAATAGATACGCTACATACTTAGATCCGGTAACTCGCTTGCAAAAACGGGCGATACGATTTATAACATTTTCAAGAAACACTAACCCTAGTAGACCTCTTTTCCAATCGCTGAACGTGTTGCCATTCAGCTGTATTTACAAATTAAAAATAGCTCAAACAGTTCGTAAAATCATAGAGTCTAATGAACCCCTTTCTTTGAATTTATTTCGATCTCCCAGGAGACAAACAAGGGCTGCAGCGAATTATATGTTTAATTTACCGCCATGCCATAATGCATATGGACAAAGGCTGATTAAATTTTATGGTGCTCTAGTTTTGAATGAAATACCTATTAATATAAAGTTGGAAAACAACTTTCTGCTCTCCTTAAAAATATTCTTTCGTGATTATGACATGCAGTTACGCTAATTACTTTCTAGAACGTGATTTGTTTTTTTTTTTTTTGCGCATTGTATGAGTCTATTGTATTCTGCCGCTTTTTGAACCTATATTACGTTTGGACCCCGGACTAGCCTTAACGGCTATGGGTCCAAACAGTTTTTGTGTATTTTAAAAACAAATTTGTGAATAAAGCATTGAATGAATGAATGAATGAATGAATGAATGAATGCCTCCCAGGTCGTACCCAACTCACCGTTAATCACGGCACAGGGTAATGTGTTAAAACTTTCAGATTTATAGTTTCTACCATTTTGACGAAGCGAATAGAAAAGTACCTGTAAAAAGTAACTTCACTCAGTTACAAGTTACTAGAAAATGTACCTAAGATACAGATACAGATATCGAGAAATAAAAGTACCTAGGTTTGTACCTGAGGTACAACAAAAGTACTTAGATACTGATTTCCAGTTACTTGTACCTAGGTACTTTACAACCCTGCCAGCAAGTCAGCAGCGGTGGTATTTTCGGGACCCCTTGAGACGACACTTGACAGCCTTATTAAATTGAGTGGGTGCGATATATCAGTCCGTAATTCGTATAAGTATCTGGGCATCGCAAAGTATAACTCGGTAAACTACCTGAAAGATCGCCACTCCCACCTCCGCCAGGGAGCTATACGAAGAGCCAACATTCTTCGCAAACGAAGCCTCTGCTGTCGCAACAGATTCATCGTTTCGCGGGAGCTGTGGGAAGCAGTGTGGGTACCAGGGCTGACGTTTGCAAATGCAGTGGTGTGTGTCCCTGCGGAGATGTCCGCGCCCTTATGGAGCGTAGGCAGCGAGAGGCCACGGAGTGATCGCCAACGAGGCAGTCCAGGGTGACCTCGGCTGGTCCTCTTTTGAGGCTCGAAAGGCGACCAACAAGATTGCGTACGATGGACGTCTTCGCCTTATGGACAGCTGTCGCTGGGCCAAGAGGTTGTTTACCTATGTTAACATGACTGGACTACGACCCGCTGGCAGAACTTGGTCCTTTTATCAACTTGAACAAAAGTACAGCTTTTTTGGGATCCAGTTCAAGCGTCAACGGAAACGGAATGGGTGACAGAGGTAAGGAAGAAGGTCCGCAACAAGGGGTCCCGACGTTGGGGGACCGTGGGGCGTTGATTGTTTTTTGTGCAAAAAGCCTGAAACTATCAAACATGTTTTTCTCGACTGCTGGGACGCTTTCCTTTTCTGGGACGTCCTCCAGCGAACTATTAAAAAAGACTTGCCTTTAACCCCATACGGCATTAGGTTTCTCTCTGTGGAGAAACAAGTTGAAATCCCTCTCGATCTACTTATGCTCCTGGGCCTGCATGCCATATGGAGAAGTAGAATGGCAGTGAGGCATGCCGACGTTGATGCCCGACCCGTATGCATGTATTTCATAGAATCTATCTGCAGACTAAAATCTGTATATGCCACTTTGGTTTGTGCGCCTGATTGGGTGTCAATTCTAGACGTACTTGAGACCTTGAAAGAATTTTAAATTTTACGACCGTGCATAAGTGATCTTCATGAAGTGGATTTAACAGTGTGATCCTTTTTGTATTTTACATGTCCAAACCGGCAATAAATAAAAAAAAAAAAGGATCGGTGGTCGAGTGGGCTAGCGCACACCAGCTCGGAGCACGTGGAGCGAAAGCTCGCGCTGCAGAACCCAGGGATCCTGGGTTCAATCCCCACCCCTGCCCGTTTCGATCTGGATGAGCATCGTACCGGCGTGCGGTCGTGTATGACTACTGCGTGGTGCACGTTAAAGACCCCAGGCTAGCGGTTGTACTGCACTAGCTAAATTGCTCATCTACAGCTGGGAGACTCGTCGCCCGTTGAGGCAGACCAAGTTCTAGGCTGTATAAACATACACACAACCCAATTTTTTTTTTTTTTTTTTTTTTTTTTTTGTGGTTGGGGGGGGGGGGGGGATTGTGTCTTGAAAATTGATTGCTAGCCGCCCACCGTTCCCACATTACTGCCGCCATCAGCTAAGCACTACACAATGTTAATGTGCTGACTGTAGCAAAGGCGCGTTATAATAAAAATCTTAAACCAACTTCCGCCGTTTTTTTTTTTTTTTTTTGCAAACAATAATATTTTGTTTACAAAAAAAAAAAAAAAATGCTGAAGGAAAATTAGGAATGCTTGCGTCCTGCTTTCATGCCTTTTTTCAAGCCCCCGAGGCGCGAGTACAGTTCAATCTCTACCCAAATGCGCCACTCAACGCTAATCAATTTCGAAAAAAAAAAAAAAGAGAAAAAGAAAGAGGCGATTATGCATTTGTTTGAAATTGAATTAATTCCGAAACACAGGTCTCCCCCAATTAAACACCGCACAACCACTAATATTTCTATGGAATCGATGCTGCCAACATGCCAATGTCACACCACAAACATCGTAAGTCACTACGTTCAAAGTTTCCCGCGCCCAAGTCGCGCCACACCGCCACACGCCAAGTTCTCCGACACACTCACTTGGAGTGCGGATAAGAATCCAACATAATCCGCACTCGGAGTGCGGATAAGAATCCAAAATTATCCGCACTCGGAGTGCGGAAGAATCAACCACTATCCGCACTCGGAGTGCGAATAGGGACAGCCCTTTGAAACAGCACTTGCGTTATAAAAAAGAACGCGGTAGAGCTTTCGCTAAATTACCAAAGCACCAAAGAGAATGCCGGGAGGGTAGGTATACACGCACTGCACGCGCTCGCCTTCCCGGTATAAAAATTTCGAAGTAAATAATCAAAATAAGGCGTTGTGAAACGCACGTGCAGAGTGCCGTTTGTTTTCAGATTTTTGCTTTCCCACAGTTACTGCTGCAGACGCCAGCGCGTGCAGTGCGTGTACCTACGTTTCCAGCATTCTCTTTGGTGCTTGCTAAACTACTCAAGCATCGAGGAGAATACTGGGAATGTAGGTCAAAACCTTCTCTTTTTTTTTTCGGGGGGGGGGGGGGGGGGGTGAGGGCTGATGTGTTTGGGATGTCCCTGAGTTTTGGGGTAGGTAAAAGATTAATAAAAAAAAGTCCACCCCCCCCCCCCCCCCACACACACACACACACACACACACACACGCACACATGTCCGATCCCCGTGTCCGATCCCCGAGGCTAATTATTTTTTTTTAATAGAAGCAAAATCATTTGCATGATATTATTCTGATTCTGAAACCAGAACCACCAATATTCGTCGAGGCGGCCAACACGCCAGTCCAGTGTCACTCACAAGACAAAGTTGTGAACTTCTAAACCACTGTGTTCATAGCGTTTTCCCGCGACAAAATCGCGCCACACGCGGCCGCGCCTCCGCACGCAATCCGCACTCACGCACTCGGAGTAACACAATCCGCACTTGGAGTGCGGATAAGAATCCAAAGTTATCCGCACTCGGAGTGCGGATTAGAATCAACCACTATCCGCACTCGGAGTGCGAATAGGGACAGCCATTTCAAAGCGGCCGTGTACAAGCAGACGCTTCCGAAGTGAGAGGGAAGTGGGATCGCGGAAACAGTCTACTACAATTCCCCAATGGGGAATTAGTAGACCGTTTTCGCAGATAGCGCTCCGTAATCCGCCACAAGACCTTGAACTCTGCAGACAAGGCTGGCGGCGCGCGTGCGCAGCTGCGGCGTTTTCTTTACGGATACCGTAGCGGATTAGAAAAACGGTCTACTACACGTTACGGGCGAATCGTTGCGCAGATGGTTGACCTAATATTTGCCATTTCACCAAAAACTAAACAGGTCTTAAAACAAAAAGTTAATGCGTGTCTTTGTTTTGTCGTTGTTGTTTTCACGGGGCATAAAGGAGGAGGAGGAGGAGTGGGAGGGGGAGGGGGGGGGGCGGGGGGGGGGGGGGGGGCTCCTCTTTCTTTAAATTTTCGTCTGCGTTACTGGATCTCCGAACCCGCCCAATCGACAAACATGCTGAAGTTTGACGGAGCACGTGGAAAAGCCACATACGTGGATAAATAGATCTAAGTCGCTTCAGATGCGTCTAAAATGTTTCACACGTTCCAACACTGTGTGGTGATTTTTTTTTTTTTTTAATATTGAACATAAGTGTTGATTTAATCACAAGTTACAACTCAAAGGCATACCTTTCTTACCGACCAACATGGCTCAAACCTCTAAAGTGCATAATAAAATTAAAAAAAAAAAAAAAAAAAAACGTTGCGGCTTTTTTGTTTACGAGGAAAGCTCTCGTTTTTCTGTCGTCCAATAGCCCAGAGGAACGCTTTTTTCAATAATAATCTAGAAAGGCTTATTTCTAATCTAAAAAAGGCTTACTATAATGTTTGTTTTTAATCTAAAAAGGCTTACTAAAGTATACAGTTGATCTAAAAGAGTGTGAGGCAATGGTCAATTGTTTTGTTACTTTTGATAGAAGTTTTTACTTCGATATTTTGACAAAACAAAACAAGCTGCCATACTTCTGTGGTAAATTAAAGTGTATAGGAGCTTGCGAAACTGACTCTTGATTTAATGTGGGCTGCGCTTAGTAATGCGTTACGCTTAAACTATTTACTTTATTCATTAGCTCTTGTCGCCCAGCCCAACTATACGTCATATCTCACCATGGCAACCGTCACATGAAAAGCGCCGAGAAACTGAGGGAAAGGGGGTGACGAGAGAGGACGTCAGAACACCGAGCTCTGGTTCGGTGATTTCCCTACACACACCCTGGGGGGTGTGCCGGGAAATCACTGAATCAGAGCTCCACATCGGTAGTCTATACACAATCTTGCGTATATAGACTACCGATGTGGCGCATTCTACGTTGTATTTAGAGAAAACATGATGAAAAAAAATATGTTTGCGCGGTTGACAGGATTCGAACCTGTGCGGGGAGACCCCACTGGAATTCTAGTCCATCGCCTTAACCACTCGGCCATGACTGTGGGACGAGTAGGGAACTCTGAGATGTGGTAGTAACTCAAGAGCTGGGGATGTCATGGATGAAACGTTGCATGTAGCCGCTCAATGTCTATACAGGAGAGGGCGCTGCGGTCAAATGCGTATATAATCGCGTTAAACTTTGCATGCATTGGCTCAACGTTTATAGACGAGAGGGCTGCTGCGGTCAAATGCTCAAATGCGTACATAACCACGTTCCATACCACACATTCTCTTTCTGACATGGATGAAAACGAACGAAAGGCTCGACATGCTGCGGCTCAGCGTCTACGCAGACAAGCAACACCGGAGCTTCGCCCCAATCAACATCATTCACCACGTGGAGATGCGGTCAATTTTTTATGAGCAAAACCAACGGCATGTGGGCCATCGTACAGGGCAGACAGGAAGATGCAATAAGGAAAGGGCGCGAGAGCATGCACTTTCTGGAAAGCGGTCTCCTTCGGGGAACCTGACCGTCCGCTGTGATAGGTGTCCGTGCGATCTTGTATACTATCGATCCACAGCCTCCTCACTCACAAAGCCTGCAGCAGTTCGATGACGGAGCCATAGAGTGCCCGGTCGCAGATTTGGAGCGCGAGGATCTGGTAGCACACAGCATTTCTCGGCTCGGGGAGTCTGGTATTCAGCGCACAGCTTTTGCAACGGCGAGGACCCGAAACATGGCTTTGAAACCCGACGAGAAAAGAAGCGGTAGCCCGAGGAACGCGAGGAGCACGAGCAGGGGCGGATCCAAGGGGGGGCGACGGGGGCGCCCCCCCCCCCCCCCAAACCAAGTCGACCCCCCCCCCCCTCCCCCCTTCTCGGAGGGCAATTTGACATGGGTGGACCCCCCGGTACACGAGAAAGAATGGGAGAATAGTACCCTTACAAATTTTCTGCCCCCACCCCCCCCCCCCACCAAAAAAAAAACAAAAAAAAAACGGAGTTCTGGATCCGCCCCTGAGCACGAGCGGACATTCCATCACTCGGGACAAGTGTGTTTCGGCGTCTCGCCGCAGCGGGGCGCATGTGGATCCAGCTCCTCACGTGACTGAATTCGGCGAATAGCAGCGCTGCGCGTTCGAGGCGCGCGGCGGGCTCAAAAGCCTGGGAACGTACGCCGGGGCGCGTGCAACGTCTACTTTGCTGCACGACACTTGATACGGCTCCTCACGTGATCGGATCTCGGCGAATAGCGGCGAGGGCGGCACGCGGCATGTGGAATCAAACGCGCAATTCTGGCTCCCGTAGGGAGCCTATAGACGATTGCAAACAAGGCATCTGGCGGACGCCATGCTCTTCCTCGTGTGAGAAAGCACGTGGAATTCCAGGCCTGCCAAGGCTATCTTCACGAGCATGCTGCACGTGCTTGCACGGAAGGGGCACCAGCCGGGACGCCATGCTTGCAAACGTCGATACACTACTCTAGCCTCTTGTATGCCGCTCTATCTTCTCACTTTCGGCGGCCGCGTCACGTGATTATCTCCCTGGCTTTGTCAGTATAGACCTTTCCAATGTTTACAAATCCACAGCCCAGCGTGCGATCTCCACAGCTCAGCACGCGCGTGTGCGTCGCTCCGGAAAACGAGCAAAGCACGCGCCATACGCACGAACACTGGAAATGGCACCGGCCATACGCTCTTTCTTGGAAAGGTCTATAGACCTTTCCAAAAAAGGGCACTTGGCAGGTTCCATTTTCAGTGTTCGTGCGTATGGCGCGTGATTTGCTCGGTTTCCGAAGCGACGAACGTGCGCGTTCTGGACTGTGATTTAACACGTGTGGACTGTGATTTTTGTAAACAGTGGAAACGTCTATAGACCTTTCCAAAAACGAGCTTGTGGCCGGTGCCATTTTGAGCGTTCGTGCGTATGGCGCGTGCTTTGCTCGCTTTCCGAAGCGACGAACACGCACGTGCTGGGCTGTGAAGATCGCACGCTGGACTGTGATTTTGTAAACATTGGAAAGGTCTATAGGGGAGGCTATGATAGATCAAACACCGATTTCGGGCCAATAACAGTACAAAACCAAAAAAGGGGAGTTTTTTTTAGGCGTTCGAAATCGGTAAGGGTGATCACGACTGCATCAGTGCGTCGCCACTCCCCCCGTTTTATCATATTCAGATTCATTTCAAGTGAGGTGCAATCAAGTCTGTTCGTGCGCTTCCACATAAAATCAAATCGTCAGTAACGCTCCATGTGATCCACTCTTACTCCGAATCTTTGCCCTTTTGTTTTTCGCTTTTACGTAGATTAAAGGCAATCCTGAACTAAACGACCGGCGAGTGGCAGTATGATGTCAGGGACTTCGTAAGTCACGTGGTTTGTTTCGCGTCCCGCAACTACGCGTTCAATTTTCTTCTTTTCTTTTTACGTCACTTTTTTTGCGTGTGCGCGCGTTTTGGAGGTCATAAAATTTATATTTTACTGGTTTTATTCTTTATAATAAAGATGTGCCACGGACAACATATTACTTTTCAAATATTTCGAGTTGTATGTCGTCATCGCCAATGACCAAAGAAAAGAGAGTGCGAAAGGCCCCGTGCCAAAAAACGACATCATTGGTCGTTGCTGGCGCAAATATCATCTAAATACATTGGCACGTCAAAGTATAAGGAAAACGGCAAGCAAAGAGCAAGCAGTTCGCAAGCAACGCATAGTGTCACATGGCTTTTCTGATGCCGCGCGCCTCACGAGTCACAAGGCATCCATATACTGTCCAGTAAAATGTGTCCGCAAGGCATCAGGGACATTACGTGCTCCGGTGATGCGTGTTCCATGCGCCAAATAAATGCGTGTTCCGTGGCACCAACCTCCTTTCCACGTTTTCCCCCAAACGTTTCCCCAAAGCTCTGACCAGCTTCGATTGGAGCGATATCCGGGCAGACCTCAATGCTAGCTGCCTCGAGGTCTCCCCACTATCCTTCCAGTCAGAGCCAATCAGAGCTCGTCGTTCTGGCCTCACCGCAACCCCCGCGCGAGAAGCAGACGAACTCGCGCTCCGCGTAGTTTTTCTATGTCAGTCCAGTGAGTGAGGTTACGAGATTTCTATGTCGGTCCAGTCAGTGAGGGTACGGGAGGGGGGTTCTTATATGCCGAGCGTTACGCCACACTCGTGTCGAATCTGCGCTGGCCTGCGACAGATGACGTAGAAAAGCCAAGCGAGTAGGCCTTGTGATCCATAGGTGGTGGCTCGAGGCGCTCGAGGCGCACCTCCACGTGGAGAATGTGTTTGAAGTACAGGTCGTGTTTGTGAAATCCAAACCGTGTTTTTCTCTTCGCAAAAAAAAAAAAAAAAAAAAGAGAAATAAAAGTTACGCATTGCCGAGCGCTCGGTCACTGTCCGAAGGTAAGGGTTGGGATCAGACGCCACAGTTTCGGAACTATGTGGTGTGTCTGATGCAAAAGTTGACTTGTGATTTGTGAGCGATCTAGAGGTTTTCCACAAGAAGATCGAGGAGGCGCAAATTTTTAACCTCCTCGGAGAAAATGAGGTTCGTCATAACTTAGAGGTATTCGCGGGCTGCGGTTGGCCGCCATTTTCCCATTGAAAAATTTCGAAAACCTTTTCGAACCTTTTAAATGAAATAATGGTAAGACTTCGGCACTTCGGCATCTTGATGCATATTCGATAATATGCGGAAGTTGAAGATGCGCCGTTTATTCTTGAATTGAGAAAGAAAAAAAAACGCTTTGGATTTAACTCAAAACAACGCGTCCAAATATAAATGTGTCTCTATTTCATTTTCTTGCGCAGTAGTTCTGCTCATGGGTAGTTGTCTCCCATTGCGCCTCCGCAAAGGGAATCCCTTTCCGGAGGTGCAATGTGAGACAGCGGGGCTTGAGCCGCCGGCGGGGCGCCGCGAGGTGGTGTGTACGGGTGGGCCACGTGGGTTTGCCATCCGCAGACTGTCGCCGCGAAGGCGGCGGGGGGGTGAGACTGTCGCCGTCCCTTATTGAGCCTCCGAAAAGGGGCTACCCATCTTGTACTGGATTGGTCGGTGATTCTCGACTGGTGCCCCATGCGGGCAAGCACGTGCAGCGTGCGGCGGCGGTCAGTCGCCACGCACCTTTTGCCAGGTCCCATTTTTCACCGTTCGCTCGCTTTGCGAAGCGACGAACATGCGTGTGCTGGGCTGTGGAAATCCAGTGTTGAGGAGGAAAAACTATGTATGTATATATATATATGTATTTGCGATAACCGAATGAAATTTTCATTTCGTAAATTTGGTGTTAGTTTTGATATAGCTTGCTTTTTATGCTCTACATGCAATACACGTGAAAACATTTTTTTTTTTTTGGCCTGCACGTGGGGCATGGCAAAACACTTAAAAGAGCCTAGTAAGATAGGCTAATAAACCACTGAGTGCAATAAAGAACAAAACAACTGTGTATGAGAGGTTTTTTTTGTTTATTTTTAAAATAACTGAAAATCGCAACAACGCCATTTTCAAAGAGCTAACAAAAGATTTTTTGTTTTTTTTATAAATATAAAAACGCATTCTAATTAAATCTTGAAAGTTGCATTCTATCATATCCTCAAGCTTATGCACGCCGAATTTGGTTGTCATAAGGCAATATGAAGAACAAAAATTATTGGACACAGACTGTGAAGATGCCTTAAAATTGCACAAAGAGAAAAACGCGTTCGAATATCACCGTAGATGTGTTCGCGGCACTTCGTCGGGAAGGGAAAAGGAATTTTTTTTTTTTTGTGTTAGTATTTTCCCGCGAAATTTACGCTGCAAAAGATTGTGATGGAGAGGAGATGTCTAAGTACATTTCTAAAAACATCTGTGACGGCGGCGATGTCACAATTTGAAGAGCCGCGCACGCGAATATGGCTCATATTTATGCCTTTCTGGGTCGCCAGGAGGTCTTCAAATTCAAATTTGACTAACCTCGCAATCATATTCGGTCCCTTTTTGTTATATATACGTAAAGTAGGAAGATTTAAGAAGAATAAAACTCACTAAAACCCGAAAGAACATTTTTTTTTTTTGCAAAATCTTGCTGTTTTTTTTTTTTTTTTATTTGCATCTCACTACTTCAAACCTGAACTTTTCCTGAAGCACGTTTTTACTGGGTATGTGCTTGTACTCTAGTATTTTATCTGGTACTTTCCGAGGACAGTGCAACTCCCCAAATTTTGGTCTTGTTAAATTTGTATCACGAAATGATGCTTCGTCAACAAATAAGTGCCATATAAGTTGATTGCGTTAAATAGTTCGTCAGCGAGAGTAATACTACAACTACCCTGTGATCACTTGACCTTATCTAATATTCGCCGCCATTTCCGAAAATAAGTGATGCACCACCGATTACCCCTATACGCAATGCCTATGAAAGATTGAATTAAAAAGTACTTGTACTTTACCTTGAAAGTGCATTGTATTTGTAGTACATTACTTCAAGTACATTGTGCTCGGTGTACTTACTACTTCGCATGAAGTAGACAGGGTGTTATTATAAGCTTTACAGATTTCTTTAAAAAAAGAGAAAACGTGAAAGCTACACTGCAGGTGAGTTATACGGCCAGGGGGACATGGTAGAGAAAGCGAATCGTAACGGTCAGTCGGCTAATTAAGTAAAATTTCTTAATTAACTTTTTAATTAGTGAAAACAGACATGGTTCCAATTAGAATCCTGCTGAGCGTCATCGAAAACCACTTAATCCACTCTTTTTAGGGATATATAAAGCAGGGAAATCCTTTTATGGCGGTCCGTAAAAACGCTTCATTTGGACGCGTTTCTAGGTTTCGGTATTCTATCGGAGCGCATCTCTGCGCCCGCGGTCCTGCTCCCCAGTGGCTGAGACGCGCAACACACGTGCGCCCTCCTTCCCTCCATTCTACGAGGGAGGCGAGGGGGTGGCTTCGCGCCGCGGCCACCGGGGAGCAGGACCGCGGGCGCAAAGATGCACTCGGATAAGAAGCCGAAACCTAGAAACGTGTCCAAACTCAGAGTGTTTTTCAGAACGCCGTAAAATGATGCCCCTGTCTTATATCTTGCTAAAAAGAGTTGATTTAGTGGTTTCCGATTATGCTTAGCAAGTTTCTAATTAGAACCTTATGTTTCTTTTCACTAATTAAAAAGTTAATTAACAAATTATACTTAATTAGCCGACTGATCGTTACGATTATCCCCTATACTATGTGCCCCTGGCCGTATAACTCACCTGTACAAACCGCATATATGTGGCTTTCACGTTTTTTTTTTTTTTTTTTAACAAACTTGTAAAGCTTTAAAGAAAAACCATGTACAACCATTAATTTACTTTGTACATTACTTTAGGCAGTGTTGGGAAGTACTGTTTGAAATATACCCGTGTTCAAAAATAGGTTGAATATGATCCACAATATCCGTAAATGACAATCGCACGTTTGTATTTTGAGCCTGGTGGCTGTATTTTTCGTTGTAAACGGCCCACTCTGGCAAGCGCTCGGAGAACAGCCAGCAGGGAGCACGTGAAATCCAACGCAATCGTGACGTAGTTCGTCTCGGGACGAGCAAAGCTACGGCGAGGCTGACGTCGAGAGGATGGCCTAGTAGTGATGCAAAACTATCGATAAATTGACTATCGATACTATCGATAGTTTTCCCAAAACTAGCGATAGTGTCTCAGAACTATCGATAATCGACTATCGATAGTACTATCGATAGTTTTTCGATGGTCAACTATCGATAGTTTTAGATAGTCGACTATCGATAGTTTTTTTACTGTCGATAGTCAGATTTCTGGCGACTATCGATACTGTCAATAGCGCTATCGATAGTTTTGCATCAAGAAGGTAGGGCGAGGGTAAGACGGGCCGGGTGGGAAGGAAGCAGACGGAACGCTAAAGAGAGGGCGAGGTTTCCCCATCTCTTCTCCAGCATTCCGTCTGCTTCCTCCTCCCCGGCCCGTCTTACCCTCGCCCTACCTTTTTGAGTTGCAACGGACCGCGAACACAGTTGCCGCACCGCCGCTCGCCTCCCTTTCTCCTCTCCTCGCCCAAACTCCCGTCTTCGTCATCACTGAAAGCTGAACCAAAGTTGGGATGGTAAATGCCTGGGCTAGTTGGTGTCCCATTAAAAAAAAAAAAAAAAAAGCGATAAAAGAGGAAGAGGGAGTGACGCAAACTACTAGTGTCGCAAAACTCGATTGTAAATCGTCCACAGTACCATCGATAGGTTTACGATAGTCGACTATCGATAGTATTATCCATAGCTTTTCGACAGTCGACTATCGATACTACTATTGATAGTACTATCGATAGTACTATCGATAGCTTTTTGATAGTTTTTCGATAGTCGACTATCGATAGTACTATCGATAGTTTTTTTTTTACTATCGATAGTCAGATTACGGGCGACTATCGATAGTTTTGCACCACTATTGCCTAGTCATGCGAAGCGCACATGAAAGCACCCTAGCCTAGCCGTTCCAGCCACCGAAGCGACTGCTTTGTACGAATTTTGAGTGACGGGTTAATCTTCTATAATCTTGTAGAGGGACAATAGCGACTTCTGGGACACACAAAGTGGATTCTCGGGAAGAGGGGAGTTCCTCCTTCCCCTCTTCTCTCGTGGTGGCCGGAGGCGAGACAGTTACCGTCACTACCTGCCAAGGTTAAACGAGGCGTTAGCGACACCCACCAGGTGCTCTTTGCTAATCGTTTAATTCGTTTTAAAATTCCTTTTCGTTACTTTTTTAACAAGATATTGGTGTGTTCGATGGGATACTGCTCCTTTGAACACATGTATACCAAAAAATAAGCGCCGAAATTTTGTTGTAGTATCCCTTTAAAGTAATACTTTAAGGAGGTTAGGTTACTTGTACTTTACTGGAAGTACATTCTCTGGGTATGTGCTTGTACTTTACTGAAAAGTATTTTTTTTTCTGGTACTTTCCAAGGAAAGTACAACTCCCGACTGCAAAGTACTTTCCCCAAATTTGGTCTTGTTAAAGTTGTATCGCAAAATGATGATCTGTCAACTCTGAAGTCACTTGACTTCATTCAATATTCGCCGCCATCTCCGAAAATAACTGATGCACCCACTAATTACCCCTAAGGCAACACATACCAGTTGACACACCAAAAAGAAGAGAAAAAAAAAACTGTATAAGGAAATGAAATGACACCATGAAAAATTTTTTTTTAATATTTGTATTTTACTTTGTAATTACATTGTGTTTATATTACTTTACTCCAAGTATGTTGCACCCAATGTACCTTGAAGTACATAACCTCACATTTACTGTGTAGGTTACTTGAAGTACTTATTAGATGTACTTTACCCAATACTGACTATAAGTACTTTTTTAGATTTACTTTACCCACCACTACTATATAGTTGATTAGCAATCGACTATAGCAGTGTTGGTAAGAGAGGTATGAAGAGCACAGCAAAAGCTAGGGTGCTCTACACCTTGCTTTACGGATTATTTTCGTGCCTGTGGGATTGATTATGACACGAGGTTAGTTCAAACGGCCAACACAGCAGCTGACGATACTGACGTTATCAAACGCATTTCGAAACTAAAAAGTTGTTAGCAGGAACCTGCAGTTTCGGTTTCGTTTAAACCTACGTTTGAATCATTCGAAAAGATCTGCTATCTCAAGTGTAACGAATTGGACAAGGCTTTGAGATAATTATGTCTTTCCCACAATCGTTATTAATCAAAACCCGGCAAGTATCCTGTACGTATACATCTTCGTAGAAACAGACAAGAAATGTTTTAACTAAATAGTTTCGGTTCCCTGATATATATATATATATATCAGGCACGTATCCAGGGGGGAGGCCCATGGGGCCCGGCCCCCCCCCCCCCCCCCCGAAATCTTCCATTTTGGTGGGACCTCCTCTCCCCCCTCCCCCTCATACAGCATTTTGTCATGGGCGGGCCCCCCCCGAAACAAAATCCTGGCTACGTGCCTGATATATATATATATATAACGCAGTGAAGGCTTTTTTTTTTTTTTTCGCTGATTTTAGTTGTGTGCGATTTACATTTTTATCGAGTTGGAGACGAAAAGAAACAATTTCCCGATCTGACGAAATTTCAGTCTGGCATGGCATAACCTTGACACATGCAACGACTCGCTGAGGAAACGAACACTGCCTGCGGATTCTCAGCTGTATCTAACCAGGAACAAAGAAATACGTTTTTTAGCAAACAATGAACGCATAAAAGTCCCAAACTAACGCATAATATTGAGATGACGCAATTCTACTTGAAAGCGTATTATCCCATAAAAGCCTTCTTCCGTTTCTTATTAGCGCGAATTCTGCTTCAGAAGGTCCATGTAAGAGCAACCCGGAGCAGCGACAATGACAACTCATGTAACGACTCCTCCAGACAATGTCAGGAATTATTCCATCAACGGCCGTTCCGCATTTTGCACTGGGCATTCGAGCACGACGTTTTATCATCCTTGGCGCCATTCTTTTCCTCAATTTTTTTTTCTAATAAAAAAAAAAAAAAATAAAAGAGGAAATATGCTAGGAAGTGATGGTATGCATGCTACGACTCTGCGTTTGCCCTAAATAAAAAAAGGCAAAAAGACAATGAAGAAAAAAAAAAAGGAAGGAAGAGGGTGTTTTGTTGGAGTTCATACCAGAGAGCTGCTATCAGCGATGCCACAGATGATCGCCCCAGCGTGCGATAGACCGATCGCGGACTACGCATCTGCCATGAACGGAAGTCCGCATTAGCTCCTTTTGAGCACATGTCGGGGGAAAGAAACGCACGGTCCCGTACAAACATGGAAATGTTTTGAGTTTGTGAATCACGTGCATGGAGTTTGGGAAATGACAACCACGTTTATTTACAGCGTGTGGGCTGGCGTACGCCTATATTGTTTGTTCCGTAGTTTTATTTTAGCGATGCTCTGATATGAGAGCTTGCATCAACATATCTGGGATTACAGAGTGCGAACGAATTCAAAGTTTTCGTTGAGTTACTTTTAAATGTACCGGTCGGAAAAGAGCTACCGCCTCTACATCTGACAAGCAGACGACAGGCCGCCGAAAACTTGCCGCGAATCCGCGCGTCGTCTGCGACATCGAGCCACGGCTGAAGCCGGGAGGCAGAAGGAAAGCGACAAAATAAATAGAAGCCAGAGCCCAAGTCATCACGTCCTCGCAGACCGTCTCTTGTTTTCGTCTGCTTTTTCCGGAGCGCACCAATTTCGGCACGTGCGTCGTCCCCGCCTTGCTCACCTGCAACGCTGTCGTGCCGGCCTCTTCCTCGTAGTAGCGTCGCCGTACCCACGCACACGGCGACAAGCAGGCAGATCAGCGAACCGAGCCAGCACGCGGGTTGACAACGCGACGACATCGCGTGAACCGCGTAGACCGACGCCAGGCAACGAACGCGCCACTGAAACGAGGGAAGGCGAACGAGCTCGACGAGCTCAGCGGCTCAGCGGCCGGCGGCGGGACGCGCCGACGCCACCGACGCCGGCGCGACGCGAGAGAGAAACCTGTCAACCGGCGCAGAGCTCGGCCAACCCAGATTCAAAGGGGGTGGGCTCAACTACGCCGCGACCAATCGCAGCTTGCGTTTTCCGAGCAGATGAGGTTTAACAATGGCGACCGTGACGTCACACGCTCGCGGTCCCGCCGAGACACCTGTCGGCGGCGGCGGACGCGCGGGCGCCCGCCGCGCGTGGCGCCGCCGTCAATCAAGCGGCGCGGTGGGTAAACAGTTTCGGTTTCACGAGTCGCCGCCTGGCCGGAGCCATGGCGGCTGCGAGCGTTCGAATGGCGGCGGGGCTCATTACCAAGGGGGGTGCGGGGTCGGCGGCGACGGTCTTTTGCGGCCAATCTCCTCGCTCCTTCGCCACCGCTCGTTCTCACGCGGGGCCAAGTTCACTCATCCTCTCAGCGGGGCGACTGCTGCACGCCGAAATAAACGAGTGCCCCCTCATGCCCGCCCCAGACGCGATGCACGATGCTGCGGTGAGGTCCAGACGAAGTTGCCGGCCGCTCCGACGCCTGGCCTATTTGCCGCCCATGTGTGCAGCAGCATCGGGGAGCAGACGGACTGCCGCAAAAGAAAAGCAGACGAGAAAACCGTTGCGGCACGAAGAGGTCCTTCCAGGCGGAGCTGCGCAGATTGAAGCTATTAGAGTTGGCTTCCGTGGCTCTATTCGGGTCACTAGGCAACACCGATTTACAATAAACGTACAACGAATTGGAAATGTCCGGTGCAAACGTAAAAGATAACAATTTTAGTTTTGTTTTGCTGGAACGTAACACGCGTAGCACACACATCACGCGGTCCGGGATTCAAGGGTGGCTGGTTGCATGTGTTTCTGTTGTGGGCTGCATGACCCCAAAACTTTGTAAACTGTTCCCACCTAGATAGTACCCAATACCATCTCGACTTTCGTTAACAGCTCAGAAGAGCATGCGAACCAGAAAAGGAAACACTCCATAAACCAAAGCAAGGCACTGGCGTCAAGCTGCTGTGGTGGCGCTGAATGTCAGCATGGCGCACCCGCGGTGTTGGCAAACGTGGCATTGTTTGCAAAAAACGCCCCATCAACAACAAAAAGTACTGATGCCTCATTATCTCCCTTTTGTGCGTATTTATTTTTTGTGCCAATAGTTCTATTTGACAGTGTCCCTCTCCCTTTTAAAATACATACCATGACAAAGTATACGTTGGTCATAAACAAAAGAATAAGAAGATCGCAGAAAGGTTATGGCACCGTGAGAATCTGAAGTGAATTTTTCAGCCATCACCAGTAAAATGCAGAGGCACGCAAAAACAGAATGTGGAAGATTCAAAAGCAACGGATGTCGCAAGTGAGAGCACACGATTTCCGCGCTCTTGTGCAATTCGCATTTAAAGAGAGTTGGATGAGCATCATACCCCAGAGACACTAGACGCCCATTCAGGTTGACTATAATTTTCCACTGTCTAAACATTTAGAAATAACACAATTGTTACATTAAACCTTGTTCCCCCTCGATTTCGCTAAATATTGTTTGGAGGTAAGCCCTGGTGTTGCTAGCTGCACATAGAAATTATGCGAGGCCGCAAGGCATTCTTTAGCAAGACTCGTGCCGCCAATGTCTATTACCGCCACACGACCTTGTAATTGTGATGATCGTAATGCTGTGATCCGGATATGGTTAGAGTTCGGCGCTTTCCTCCGCTCGGATTGATTGTTGCGTGACGCGCCCGAACAGTGCCCGAGTCCGAGCGATCCATGGCAGAACTGCGACAGCGGCTTCAGGACCGCGACTGAAAACTTACCTACAAAATTGTACGCTTGAGGAGCGTTTCAATGGGCCGACAGTCGGCGTGTCGCGATATCCCTTTCTCAGAAGCCACAGGGGGCATCAGTGAGTGTTGACGTCGTAATCTCGACATTTATCCAGCGATAAAATTCGCATTTGGGAAGAGATATGATCACCATAGCCAAGCTATCTCTAGCCACCGATATTGCACGCCTATTAATTATTATTATTTTTTTTATATTCTGCACAAGTGAGTGTTGACGTCGTAATCTCGACATTTATCCAGCGATAAAATTCGCATTTGGGAAGAGATATGACCACCACAGCCAAGCTATCTCTAGCCACCGATATTGCATGCCTATTACTTTTTTTATATATACTCTGCTAGACCGCGGCTAAGCACTCCTATCGCGAACGAGATTTCCTGCCTTCGCTCAAAACAGAACCTCCAGGAGCGGCAGCCGAGCTGAAAAGGCATTTTAGCAAAGCGTACAGGGTGTCCAAAAAAGTATTTGCAGGGGTTTTTTACACCGCAAAACTAAACCACGCGTTGCCGAACGCTTATTATATGCCCAAATGTAGCGCTAGCCGTCCGAACCAAATGCCAGCGTTTCAGAACTATAACCATTATATCAATCACATGTTATAAGTGTTTTTCTGAAACTTTAAATGGGAAAATGGCGGCCGACGAAGCGTGGAGTGGAGCTGAATGTCGTTACCAAAAACGGAGAAACTTTCAATGGCATGACGCGTGCCCCATTTTCCTATTGAAATTGCTAACACAGGTGTGAACGCGCGCGCATTCGCGTTCACACTTATGTTAGCAAGGGCAGAAAGCTCACGCTGAAGGCGGAGCTTCTATACCCGTTTTTACCTCAAGAACCGTAGTAAAAAAAGTCCGGCTCCTCGCGGAGGATTACTAATTTCCCTCTTTATATTGATAATTAAGATATATGTAGGTGAATTTTAGATTAGATATGTGTTATCTTATCAAGACGTACACTTTCCAAACGACAAAAGCATCGCTTTTCCCTCAGACAACAAAATCTCGTAAGAACTACTTCGCGCCGCGCATGAAAAATGAGCAAAACTTGCTTTTTTTCTTGAGGTGAAAACGTGTTCACACATGCAGCGGGGCGCTATTAGCCCCGTGCGCGACCGAAAGCGTCGCTGTGGTCGGCCTTCCGCGATTGGCCGAACGCTGACTATGACGTCGGAAAGGGGATTTATCATCGACGGAAATAAGAGGAATGAAAGAACTTTAATTTTGACGGTGTTGGCAGTGTTCCTCTGAGAGCGCAATGATTTCAAGCTTCCACCATGCTAATAACAAACACCATCGAACTTGTTGTTTGCAAGGTAATGACGTCACAAGGGGGAACCACAGGAGGGCGCCACCAAAACTTCTCGCCGCTAATAACTCCGTTTCACCTTATGCTGTACCCAACGTTACTAGATTACCTCAGTTGTGGAACTCCCGCGGAGGGGGGTACCCCCCCTCACTCACCTCAATCCGCCTAGAGTCGTTCGAAGCACCATCTATATTTTCGTTTCATAACTGTGCATTCTAAAGAGCACAGCTGAAGCGCCAAACGGCGATCACAACGCCGCCATTTCTCCCGCAGCGGTCACTCGAGGAACTGCACGTGACATCTATTTTTGGCTTCAATCGGGTTACAGAGGTTCCACCCCCGTCTCCCTTGCGGACGCGCCACAAAACACCCCCACAGTTAAAATGCGCCTAGGTCGGGACGCGCTACCTGAAATCCGCGCTGAGGCATGGTTGTATAAAAACAATATTAATTGTGCTGCAAAACCTTGAAAACTAAAAATTTTAGAAAACATCACCCGCCCCCATTTTGTACTAATCTCCAATAAAAGTTACTACAAAAAGAGTTTTTTTCGTTGGTTTTTACGTTTCGAGTGACGTTGAAACGAACGTATCCCGATTCAGTTACCAAAGCAGCCGTCCGGCGGCGCGTCGAGCGAATCTGGGCGAGTCGTGGTGAGTGAGGGGGGGTACTGTTCGTGCATGCAGCGTCTATGAACAGTTCCGTAACTGAGTTAATCTAATAACGTTGGCTGTACCGCAGCGAAGGCTAGAAGCGCGAGCCCCTTTATGCACGAGAGCTTGTGCCACCGAGATGTGCCCTGGAGCAAGGAGCTCGCGCTTGTAGCCTTCTGTGCGGTACATCATAAGGTAAAACAGAGTATAGGGAGTATTCACTGGACGCCATATTTGTGAGTGCTGTTTAGAGCGCGTGCTCAGAACGAGCTCACATCAATTGGCTGCCAAGACCGGCACTCTTGATGGTGCGGAATGCACGTTGCAAAAGAACTGTGGAAGCTCGCCATCAGCACGCGCTCAGCATTCGCGCACACAGCTATGGCCGCCAGTGAATACTCCCTATACAAGCATAGCGTTGACCTCGTGCTAAGCGCGTGCTGACAGAAGCGTTCACCAGCTTTGTATTGCACCGTTAAAACTGTTGCTCATGCCAGACGACAGGCACTTATCCAGGGGGGGCATGGGGCCCGCCCCCCCCCCCCCGAAATCTTCCATTTTGCTGGGACCTCCTCTCCCCCCTCCCCCTCATACAGCATTTTGTCATGGGCGGCCCCCCCCCCGAAACAAAATCATGGCTACGTGCCTGCCAGACGATAAGTACAGAGTGTCACAAAAGAAAATTTACACCGTCTTTTTTACCGCAAAAATGAACTAGGCATCGCCGAACGCTCATTCTTCGCCCAAAGGTAGAGCTAGAGGTCACAACCAGGTGCCAAAGTTTCAGCCCGATCCGATAACTTAATCAAAAGTTATAAGTGATTTTCTGAAAATTTCAATGGGAAAATGGAGCCCATTTTTGCCCATTTTCGGTTTCTGGCGCCATAGAGCCCCATGTGTTTGAAAACTCCGTCGGCCGCCATTTTCCCATTGAAATTTTCAGAAAATCAGTTATAACTTTTGATTAAGTTATCGGATCGGGCTGAAACTTTGGCATCTGGTTGTGACCTCTAGCGCTACCTCTGGGAGGAAAATGAGCGTTCGGCGATGCCTAGTTTATTTTTGCGGTATAAAAGACCGTGTAAATTTTCTTTTGTGACACCCTGTATACTCCGTTTGACCTTATGTTGTACCGCAGCGAAGGCTGGAAGCGCGAGCTCATAGCGTTGACAGCTGCCCTTACTGCACGAGAGTTTGTGCCGCCAAGATCTGCCCCAGAGCAAGGAGCTCGCGCTTATAGACATGAAAGAAAACGTAATCATCAACCCACATACTGTGAGCATCTATAAAAGAAGTTAAGAACACTCGTCTGCCATCCCCTTAGAATAAGTAAATTTCCAAAAATATCCAGCCCTCTTTGATACAGTACTAACCAGGCTTGTACAAGATACTCACTAAAAGTATTTAAGTTAAGTTACTGAGTATCACCAAAAATAGTAACTGAGTAGAGTACTAAATACTCAAATTTGTAAAGTAATTGAGTAAAGTACAAAATACTTCAAAAAAGTAACTCGTTACTTTCAAGATACCATCAAGTTACAGTTTTCTCCACAATTCATTATCAAGCACAACCGAAGTCAGAAAAAATTCTTCCTCCCAGCTACTATGGAATC